>LBNU01006499.1:29098-53334 GCA_014162995.1 Artemisia annua | reverse complement strand
TTGTTCTTGGCTGATCTTTAGAGTGAGAGAGATGAGAGTGATATCTTTTTTTTACAAATGGAGTGTTTACTTGAAGCCTTGTAACATATATTATTATTTGGAAATAAAATGGGACAAAAGTACTAACTAATAAATGGAGTTAGTGAAGATTTTCAAAGGTGCAAGTAAAATGGAATGGGAGGTGTAGATTATGTAAGAGATTTGTAGGACTTTTACAAGATTGAATGAGATATTGTGTAGTCTAGGTTAGATATTATTAATTTTAGGGGATACCGGGTACCGAGTTAACTAGAAATAAATCGTGACGAGGTAAAATAAAATATAACGAACTTGTAAAAATAATGAAATTACATTCCTGATGAAAATCGGGTGTTAAAATAATTGTCGTGTTGAAATATCGTAATCCGACGTAATTTTAGGCGTTTACCGGAAAATATAGCAAATGGTTTCAAAACACCGGTCCAATTAATAATATAAATTTTATATTATTATAATCAGTATGAAAATATATTAGGATCGTAGACGGGAGTATCGGGTATATGTTAGTAGTAAAACCGAGTGTTAGCGTTTATTGAATAAATGAACACACGTAAATGAAAACACACAAACCCGTAAACTAGGTTTACGTGATGATGCATGATGACCATGAATAGTGTTTTTCTTCCCGGATGAATAGTGTCACATGAATAGTAACGCTTCTCAGAATCACAAACGGACTCCGAAAATGATGAATAGTAAAATGATGAATAGTGTCTGATGAATAGTAAATGATGAATAGTAACTCGTGAATAGTAATTTGGAAAAATGTCTTGAAAATGCGGGTTGTTACACATATCTATGGTACTATTTGAGTCATCCAATCGAAGATGCCTTCTTATGCACTTCTTAGTAACATAGAATATTTGACCATCCACAGTTGCACTTAGTGAAGGTATTGATGTATCCTCATCATCATCCCCAATAGTTATGGCTTTAGCACTAAGCCAAGACTGGTTGAGTTGTGAGGAATAGAGAGTGGGACTTACAGTGAGAGCATAATGGAGGTAGGAGTGGTTGAGATAGTCAATGATTTTCCAAAACTTAGGTCCATCCTTCTCCTCTGTTTTCACTAGATATGCTACTTCATTGTGTTGATCAGCAAACTTGAGAATAGCCATTTGTAGAAGAAGATTATGAGTAAAAGTTTGAATTGTTGTATACGAATTGAAGAATGATTATAGCCAATTGAGTTCTTGAATTAAAACTGTTAGGGTTTGAGAGTTATGCGCAATAGAGAATTATCAATTAAGAAAGAAGTTATCTTTGGTAAAAGAATAATGTAAAAATATAAAGAGATAATTCTCATGTATTCAAATCATGGTAACTAAATGGTTTTTACCAATGGCTATAATTAAAAATTCGTTATTGACACAGCAGTTGTAACGGCTAGATCATCAGTACAAACTTAACACTATCAGTACTAACTTTGAACTAACAGTACAAACTTCTCCAAAAAACATTCAAGAGCAGTAGAAACATAAAATAGGTTGAAAGAACACTACTCCAACATAGTTTTTAACAAACTAACAGCTATCATCGGATTTGATTAGTCTTTATCATTAGCCGTTTGCTATGGACTAGCCAACTCTTCACTGTGAGATATGGTGAGTTGATAACCATATAGTTTTTGGTAAACTATCAACCATAAACGGATTTGTTAAGTCTTTACCAAGAGCCATTTGCTTTGGACTAGTTGGTTCTTATATGGGTTAGACATGGTGAACCAATAACCATTTGTTGTGTGATGAGTAACAAATTGTTTCATTCCAAAGTACACCATATTCAATGCAAGTAAAATCATCTTTTCTTGCCTGCAAATGTTAGTCTAAAACCAAGAAAAGTATACACAACATATTTTCCATTACAAAAATTAAGAAAAAGACTAACATTGCTTAATGACAAAGGCAACTAAACTTTTGGAGCCCAAGCCATTACTGACTTGATTCTCCCCCTTTCATCAATGAAAGTATGTTTCTTTTAAATCATAGATGCTTTGTCACGTTGTATTGGTCTCCAAACCCATTGTGCTGTGGCTTTCATGCCATTTCCCATATTACTCTTAACAGCTTTCTTTTTCCTATCAGTAGAAACTTTTAGCCTACCGGTGGGAACTTTTGGCTTAACAGTTTCAAATTTAGGCACCCATTTTTAGTTATACCTAACTGTTTTATTGAAAAAGGACTTGTTAACTATTTGAGCTTGCTTATAATTTGAAAATTTTGGTTTTGCTCTTGAAACAGTTGGTCTTAGATACACAGTTTTATTTTGTCTAGCAGGACAAAATTGTTTTGTGCCAGAGTTCAACACAATTGATCTAGGTATCATTTTAACATTAGAGTGAGTTTGATTTGAAACATAACTATTCACTCTAGGTTGTTTGTTCCCAAATACCCGTGTATCCCTTAAAGTTACCTTTTTGCATGGGGTTATTACTACAATATGCAGCAAAGTGGTCAAAGCTACCACATACAAAACAAGCTTTGTTTTGCATAACCAAATAACTACCTAGTTGTTGAGATTTCATATTATTCCAATTCCTTTGGTTACCTCTAGGTTGTAACCTGTACATCTCTGCATACCTAACATTATTCCTAACTGGTTTTACTCTTTCTTGTTTTACCACCTTAGGAACATCATGATTTTTTCTTTAACCATAGGCTTAGTTGCAGGGACAAACTTGATAGGATTTGTTTCATTAGTACTTTTGGGCAACTCTTCAGCCTTGGTTTCACTTGTGCTTTCTTGTGCCTGAGGACCATAAGCTGGAAATTCAAGGTCCTTAAATTCCTCTAAACAAGTATGAGTTAAGTTACTACCTGGCGGCACAAACATACCTCTATGGGGAGGTGCAACAACTTTATATCCTAGCCTAGATTTAGCTTTATGAACTAGTTGAGATTCAATTATCTTTTGTACACCTTTAGATGTGTACTCAAGTATGTCGACACTCAACTGAATATTTCATTTTTCTCTTTCAATTCTAAATCTTCCTTAAGCACACTTATTATAACATCCTTGTTTACTAAGTCTCTTCTGAAGCCAGCAATATCATTAGTGAATATACCTTCATTTTGTCTATAGTAAGCAAGTTGTTCTTCTACTACACCTAAACCTCTTTTATGATTTTACAAATTATAATAGGTTTCATTTAGCTCAACTCTTTGACTATCATGTTTAGCCTTAAGTTCTTATAATTCTTTTAAACCATAGCAAGATTTAGAACAACCATTAAGATATACCTTATAGTCAGAGAAGGCCATCAGTGCAACTTCATGGTTAGCTTCTTCAGTTTCCATAAAGCTCCAATCAAAAGCAGCTCCATCAATAGCTAACATAGCCTTGGAAGAAGGCTCTTGTACAGTTACTTCCTTTAGGTTACTCTTCTTGTAACCATCCCTGTATTGTTTCCTTGATCCTCTGCATTCCGTGTCAAAATGTTCTCTCTTTCCACAGTTGTAGCATTCCACCTTGGACTTATCATAGCCAGCAACATCTCTTGAATTAAGAGTGATTTTCTTACCAGTTCTTTGAAAATACCTCTTAGCTCTTATGCTTATCAAAGCTAACTGCCACTTTAGATCCATTGCTTCTAGGTCATCATCATGTATTTGAAGCAAGTCATCATTCTAGAGATTGGCATCATCAGCTTTACTAGCTACAAAAGCATAAATGGTTTCATCACTTAAGCCAGCATAGCTAAGTTTTGAACTAGTTGTACTAACATTTGTGCTTCCAGTACTAACTTTAGGGTTAGCAGTAGAAACATAAGTGAGATCATCTTCATCATCTGAATTGCAATCTTTTGTAGATGATAAGAATGCCATGTTTCTAGATGCTGTGTTTGAACTCCCTGATTTTCTCACCTTTTGCTAAGCCGTCTTGAGGTTGTTGTAGAGATCATTGAGAGTCATCTTCTCGAAATCTGGTTTGTGTTGATAAACAACCACATAAGTTTGCCATTCAGAAGGCAAGGTATTCAAGAACTTCATGTTAAGGTCATTCGAAGGAATAGTGACCTTCAACACAGCCAGTTGTCTAACAATCTTCTGCAATCTACTAAAGACATGATCACGAGATTCATTGCTTGTAGCAGTGAAGTTCTCATAATTTTGCTTCAGTGGGGTCTTCTGAGTCTTCTTGGTGGCTTCATTCCCACCAAATCTTTCAACAATGGCTTCAAAGAGTTCCTTAGAAATTTCATAACTACTAAAGTTCAAAACTTGATCATTGGGCATAGCCATAAGTAAGAGATGCTTAGCTTTGAGATCATTCCTCCTTTTTGGTCTTTCATCATTGGTTACAGGCGCAGTGTTGAGCTTAGTTGATTTTGTTCCATCAGTATTAGTGACTACAGAAGTCATTCTTTCCATGAATCACCATTCTAAATGATATCCCATAGTGCATAATCTTGCACCATGAAGTATTGCTCAATTTTGAGCCTCCAGAGATCATACTCATTCTGCTTGAGTATGGGTAGCTTGGCTGTTGTTGAGGATGATTGAGTAGTCTCCATGTCCATCTTCTTGTAAGTAAAACAAGAACTTTATCTTCTGGATCTTCTAATTCAAAGTATCAGAACCTGTCTCTGATACCAGTTGTGAGGATCTGTTTAACACCTTACTTAGTGTTGGTGATACTTTGAGTATATGGTAACTAGCAAGCGGAATTCACCAGTTAAAACTTTGAAGATTAGATGTGAGTAAATGTAGTAGCAAAACAATGAACAAGGAATAAACAAACTGCTTCAATATTATTGATATAATACGAGTGATCAAGAATATCACTAGGGTTTACAACCTTGAAGCTAATACGTATGAATGAGATATCTTAACCCTAATCTAGGATCTCCTTTTATAGACACAAGGAGTCCATTAAAATTAATGAATATTCTAAACACTTAAGATATACATAAGATCTTTTCTATACTTATCATGTTACATGTTTATCCTAATCTGCATAAAACATAAGCAGTACAAACTATCTAATACTATCAGTACTAACTGACTTTGTACTGTCAGTGTATTTCATTAGCAGTTGGAACTTGTCTTCACTTCTGTTTGTAATGAAGTAGATAATTCCCAGCAATGTGTTTGCATAAAATTCTCATAGGTGTTTTAGGTGTGGATCATCTAGAAAAGGTGTAAACCTAAAGGTGATGGTGTAACTATATTATTCCTAGAATCTTCTAAGAAGTCAGGGAAAAGGTGTTTTGTGGAATAATCCAGTACATTCGGAGAGGGAAGAGCATTCTCCGGATGTAAACTGGATAGGACGGGGGTAGGATAGCAGGGGGTAGACTTGACTATATAATAATTTAGTAAAATACCATAAATCATTTAGCAGTTAAGCAATTATTTACCATACTAACTTTACCATATATTGTTTCGGAGAATGGCAGTGGCACTAAGGACTTTCTTGGACTTACGAAACATATTTGTTGTCTAGGTTTTGACCTTGTTCTCTACAACTGAGACTTCTGTAACACCCCCATTTTCACAAATCGTAGCGGATTTAGATCTGGGGTATTACTTCATGGAATCACAGTTACAATAATAGAAAACAACTCGAAAAGAGACGTTTTTGTAAATGAGTTATCATTCATTAAAATATCAGAGTTTTCATTAAGAAAAGGTCCCGTAAATCTAAGTGTGAAAGTACTATTTTGAATTATAATAGGGTTGAAAGTCCTCCAAATTCTGTGCCACTTCATGCCGTAGATCCATAACAACTATATACCTAGGATACACGCTTAAAAGTCATCACTAGGTGTTGAGTGAGAGTCATAGGTTTAAGTGATTGTGTGAATACAAGTTCCAAAAGGTTAAGTTGTTACACCCTTCAAGGAAAATGTAGTGTTTATGATAATTGCAATGCATATACAATTATCATGAAAAGACGGTTATTGCACTAAGCTCATGAGACCGCATGTTAACATGTCCAGGTCATGGGGCACTGCAGACCCTTACATGTTGGGACGGTGATAAGGTTAATTTGCCAAAGTTAAACCTAAAGGGGTGTTTTTAAATATAGTACTTATTGGTACCCGGATGGCGCAAACCAACGGGAGTTGCCAAACTCCAATAGATCTATCAACTATATTCGCGTTCACTCGCAAGTGATTATGGTTCATGAATTTTAGTTTTGTAATGGTGGCAGAAAGTAACACTGGTGCAATAACCAAACAAAAGACTTGTATTCGGTTTAAAGCATGTATCCCCCTCACAGGGTTTGTAAAGCATTTAAAAGTGAGGCTATGAAAACTCACGGAATTTAAAAAGTATGAGGCTATGAACTCACCTGGGCTTAGGGAAATCTGATTGATGTAAAAGTGACTCGGAGATTAGACTGCTTACTCACGTATCCTAGGGTTTATTTTAGGTGTGGGTGTATGTCAAGCTTTAGTTATATTATTTTGGTTTCTTAAGTAATTATCCCTAGGGTCTCTAACATTAGTTACAACGTTACACCGTTCGGGCCATCATAATCCAGAGGTATATAACCCCTCACATGAAGCTCCCTTGTATTGTATTACGTTGCTTAATATTTAGATCGTAGATATAACATAACATCGTTCGGGCCAACATCATAATTCAGAGGTCATGAGCCATGACACTTTAAATCATAAACCCAGCAAACTTGTCAAAATGAATACCCAAATGAAACCCCTCACATGAAGCTCCCTAGTATTGTGTTATGTTGTTAAATAAAAGATAGTTTTTATTTTTATGTAAATAATTCAATNCATGCCGTAGATCCGTAACAACTATATACCTAGCATACACGCTTAAAAGTCAACACTAGGTATTGAGTGAGAGTCATAGGTTTAAGTGATTGTGTGAATACAAGTTCCACAAGGTTAAGTTGTTACACCCTTCAAGGAAAATGTAGTGTTTATGATAATTGCAATGCATATACAATTATCATGAAAAGACGGTTATTGCACTAAGCTCATGAGACCGCATGTTAACATGTCCAGGTGATGGGGCACTGCAGACCCTTACATGTTGGGACGGTGATAAGGTTAATTTGCCAAAGTTAAACCTAAAGGGGTGTTTTTAAATATAGTACTTATTGGTACCCGGATGGCGCAAACCAACGGGAGTTGCCAAACTCCAATAGATCTATCAACTATATTCGCGTTCACTCGCAAGTGATTATGGTTCATGAATTTTAGTTATGTAATGGTGGCAGAAAGTAACACTGGTGCAATAACCAAACAAAAGACTTGTATTCGGTTTAAAGTACGTATCCCCCTCACAGGGTTTGTAAAGCATTTAAAATAGAGGCTATGAAAACTCACGGAATTTAAAAAGTATGAGGCTATGAACTCACCTGGGCTTAGGGAAATCTGATTGATGTAAAAGTGACTCGGAGATTAGACTGCTTACTCACGTATCCTAGGGTTTATTTTAGGTGTGGGTGTATGTCAAGCTTTAGTTATCTTATTTTGGTTTCTTAAGTAATTATCCCTAGGGTCTCTAACATTAGTTACAACGTTACACCGTTCGGGCCATCATAATCCAGAGGTATATAACCCCTCACATGAAGCTCCCTTTTATTGTATTACGTTGCTTAATATTTAGATCATAGATATAACATAACACCGTTCGGGCCAACATCATAATTCAGAGGTCATGAGCCATGACACTTTAAATCATAAACCCAGCAAACTCGTCAAAATGAATACCCAAATGAAACCCCTCACATGAAGCTCCCTAGTATTGTGTTATGTTGTTAAATAAAAGATAGTTTTTATTTTTATGTAAATAATTCACTTTATACCCTTCTAGTTTATATATTTACAATATGTACCCTAAACTTATATACTTATATAATTTAGACTTTTAACTTTCTGGACTTTACACATTTAGCCCCTATACTTATATATTTTAGGAAAATGACAGAAATGACCCTTAGACTTATAGGTTTTCAAAATTTACCATTTATACCCTTAACTTAATAACTTTAAATCTAGTCCTAGATGTTTATAACTTTATTACTTTTTATCCATAGGTTATAAAACTTTGCAAAAAGGGTCCTTATACTTAGTACTTCAAAGAAATGTCAAAAATAGTCCCTAGACTTAATATTTTCAGAAATTTACCATATATACCCCCTATGCATGGAAAATTTGCAAAACTAGTCCTAATTCCATGCAAGTTATATTTTTATGAAACAAAAGAGTTTCCTAGCTTATGACTTACTAATATTAGCTTAACTAAGTTGTCTAAACTAGCTTATAGCTTATGGTAAGGGCTTATAGCATATAAATAGCAATTCGACCAAACTTAGGGTTTTAAAATGAAAATGTTTAAAAGAAAATGATCAAGGATTAGGCAAGGGTTTCTAAGTGATCTAAGGCAACCTATAACTATCGTCGGACTGTACTAAAGCTATTAGAACTAGTGAAACAGCTTACGTGACCAGAAATGGGTTGTGACAAGGTTTTAGGGTTTCTCGACAAATATAAACTCGATAGGGCTTCTAGGCTTAGTCTTTGACTTCTATACTGATCTAGGGACTCTTATACATCTACTAGGATCAAGTGTTTACAGAAAGGGAGGTAGAGAAGTGTGGTGGTGTGGTTTGAAGGAGAACGGTGTACGAGGGTATTTATACCCCTCGTTAGGAGTGGGGAGCAAGTAAAGGGAGGTGTGGTGTCACGAGTGGGGTGACTAAGGGTAGCTATAGGGTGACTAAGGAGAGCTATGGTGGGCTATGATAGCTAGCTAGGGTGGTGTGGAGGTTTTGTGGCCGTGTGGTGGTTTTGGGGTGACAAGGAGGTGACGAAGGGTAAAGGTTGCTGTTTGGTGGCCATGGAGTTATAAGGTGTGATTGGTCGTGGTGGTGTTTTAGGGTGGTTGTAGGCTGCTAGGGGAGGTCTAGGGTGGTTATAGGCGTGGTGGTAAGGTGTGATTGGTCGTGGTGGTGTTTTAGGTCAAAGGTGGTGACAACTAGGTGAAAAGGTGGTGATAGAGGTGCTTGGTAGTGACAAGGTGGTGGGTAAGCTTTTTGGTAGGTTGCTAGAGGTGGTGGTGCTAGGTTGGTAACTTAGTTTAGGTTTATTTCTAACTTAGGGTTTAGTTTAGGTCTTAATCTTACTTAGTGTGTGATTAGGGTCTAGATTAAGGTTTAGTGCCTAGATTAGGGTCCTATGAGTGTTCAGTGACTAGGATTAAGGCTTAGGAAGCTTATATTAATTGGTGGTAGCTTATACTAAAGATTCGGGAAAGTTTAGACCTAGTTTCGGGACTTTGTGACCTAGTTAGGGTTTTGTGCTTAAGAGACTTGTACCTAAGCTCTAAGGGGTTGTACTAAGGTTTAGGGGTGCTAAGATATCCTATTGTTGCTAAGGTAACTCATACATAAGCCTTGAACACTTTCAAACCAGTTTAGATAAGCAATTAGGGTTTTAGAGATAACCGTAAACACTTAGGGCTTGATTAGGGTTTATTTTGGTATTGTGATAGATATAGTGTGTTAGAGTGATAGATTACTTATTGTGGTGATGTTGTGATCTTAGACTTGACATACTAGGAGTTTATATGATGTGAGTGTAGAGATTCACTTGAGTGGATATGTAAGCAGGTCGAGAGAGTCATGCATGTAATGAAAAGGAAATAAAAGCAAAAATTTACCTGTGAAAATACCTGATATAGGTATTATGGTGGAAATGATATTGATGAAATTTAATGGGTGGTTACATCAAGTCACCAAACTAGTTCAACCAATAGTCTTTAACGAAACATGACAAAATGTTTTTATACAATATTTGTCTCGTCAAATACTTTTACTTATAAATGGTAGGTATTACAATAGTAGGGAGTTTCATTATCATAAGAGGCCTCTTTGGGGTGTCGTATCGACGAGCTGTGGAATTACAGATTAAAATGTCCTGGCTCCTGATACGTTCACTACATGACTTCTAGATTTTGATAGCCTAAACGGTAGTACGATTTCATTTATAAAAGGCTAATAGCGAAACCATACTTTAAGAATACTTCACTCCTTTTCACAAATCACTAGAATAATGTACAACATCTTAATCAAGTCAATATACTAAGACATGATCACTATACTCTCGTAAGTTATTGTTAAAGATCGTGGTCTCACTATATACTATATGTTGCTATATTAACTACTTAATACTACGGTGAGTTCATAGCCCCAACTTTTAATTAAACAGTTTTATAAACTCTTGGGAGAGATACATGCCAAAACTTTATTTATGGATAATTATTGCTAAATTATATGCTTTCTTGATTATATATTATTGCTTGTGTCTAAGTTCCCTTATGCCATAAGTCCCCCATATCATGGACCATTAATCACTTTCGAGTGAACGCGAATATAGTAGATAGGCCTGTCGGGATTGACGAATCCCGTTTGTGTTAGCTGGATAAGTAATCAAACGTACTATATTTGTAACTTTAGGTATATGCCCAGTACCTACATGGGGCCATTATTATTCTATATATCATTGTTCATATATACCGTCAGTTTTAGTGCCATGAGCTTGGATGCAATAATATACTTACCCGATGATTGTATTCGTTGCAATTATCACTTTAACTGTGAAAACTAATTGTCCATTACTTAAACCTATGAATTCACTTAACCATTGTGTTGACTTTTCAGNTGTTGTGATCTTAGACTTGACATACTAGGAGTTTATATGATGTGAGTGTAGAGATTCGCTTGAGTGGATATGTAAGCAGGTCGAGAGAGTCATGCATGTAATGAAAAGGAAATAAAAGCAAAAATTTACCTGTGAAAATACCTGATATAGGTATTATGGTGGAAATGATATTGATGAAATTTTATGGGTGGTTACATCAAGTCACCAAACTAGTTCAACCAATAGTCTTTAACGAAACATGACAAAATTTTTTTATACAATATTTGTCTCGTCAAATACTTTTACTTATAAATGGTAGGTATTACAATAGTAGGGAGTTTCATTATCATAAGAGGCCTCTTTGGGGTGTCGTATCGACGAGCTGTGGAATTACAAATTAAAATGTCCTGGCTCCTGATACGTTCACTACATGACTTCTAGATTTTGATAGCCTAAACGGTAGTACGATGTCATTTATAAAAGGCTAATAGCGAAACCATACTTTAAGAATACTTCACTCCTTTTCACAAATCACTAGAATATTGTACAACATCTTAATCAAGTCAATAACTTTACGTATACTTGTACACCACTATCGTACAATATACTAAGACATGATCACTATACTCTCGTAAGTTATTGTTAAAGATCGTGGTCTCACTATATACTATATGTTGCTATATTAACTACTTAATACTACGGTGAGTTCATAGCCCCAACTTTTAATTAAACAGTTTTATAAACTCTTGGGAGAGATACATGCCAAAACTTTATTTATGGATAATTATTGCTAAATTATATGCTTTCTTGATTATATATTATTGCTTGTGTCTAAGTTCCCTTATGCCATAAGTCCCCCATATCATGGACCATTAATCACTTTCGAGTGAACGCGAATATAGTAGATAGGCCTGTCGGGATTGACGAATCCCGTTTGTGTTAGCTGGATAAGTAATCAAACGTACTATATTTGTAACTTTAGGTATATGCCCAGTACCTACACGGGGCCATTATTATTCTATATATCATTGTTCATATATACCGTCAGTTTTAGTGCCATGAGCTTGGATGCAATAATATACTTACCCGATGATTGTATTCGTTGCAATTATCACTTTAACTGTGAAAACTAATTGTCCATTACTTAAACCTATGAATTCACTTAACCATTGTGTTGACTTTTCGGCATGTTTTATCTCAGGTCCGTAAGACATATCTGGCACACAAGTGAAGGCACACGAAATGGACATTTTGAAGACTATGCATATTATCATTCGATATTGTTTTAAACTTATTATATACATTATGGGACCTCTACTCTGATATATGAATAAATTCGAATGATAATGTATTTTTAAAACATCTCATTTTAGATTCGTTTTCTGTATTTGTACTTTGTGTTAATAAGTAATACCCTTATTTAGCTTCCGCTGCTATACGAGACTAGAGGTGTTACAGATTGGCATCAGAGTTATAGTTATAGAGAAGCAGGGTGCATTATACAACTACAATATAACTACTACTTACCGCTTCACTTATTATAGTCTTTATGTTCCGTGTGCCATGCCTACTATTTCACATATCACTGTTTTTTTATTACTATGAATGTTTAACTAACTCCAAACATGTATACTTTTATGCAGACATCATGTCTGTACCACCATCCCCAGCTCACAATCTCGTTGTTCCAGATCAAGCTATACCGGCTCAACATGAGCAAGCACCCCAGGCTCCAATCAAAGCACAAAATCCTCCTGATCATGATAATGATTATCTTGATGATGTAGACTTCAGAGATGACGAGGATGAGGAACCATATGAAGATCTGGCAGACGAGGAAGAAGGTGATCCGTACAATGATCCGGAAGAGGATGAAAACATGATCCATGATGATGATGATGACATCGTGACCAAGATTTATTTGATACATTTTTAGGGGGTCATTTAAGCCCTAAATCGTGATTTATGATTAAATATTGCCTCAAATCGTTCCTTTTTCATTTTAGGTACTTGGGACGTGATTTCTGGAATATGGAGCATTTTGGAGCTTTTTGGACGTTTTTATGCTCAAGAATAAAGAAAACAAGAGAACCAAGAAAAGTCAAGTTTTTACACTTGACGGCGTCACGCTTTAAGGCTGACGCCGTCACCTTATGATGTGAAGAGATGGATTTTTACACGTGACGCCTAAGAAGAAAATGTAAAGTTAACACCTGACGGCGTCATGTAAAAAATGTTTGAGGCCGTCAGGTATTAAGTTAAAACGAGACGGCCTAGTGGAGTTATAACGTGACAGCGTCAGAGGTCTCTTGGGCGATACGAAACCCTAAAGAGCGGCGATATGACGGCGTCAGGATCTATAACCTGACTCCGTCAGACTTGTAAATCTATATATATTTTAGGATTTTCATTCATTGTGTGCAGTGGCGAATCCAAGATTTCGAACTATGTGTAGCACAATTTTTTGCTCAATTTGCTTCACGAGTAGTTCACAATTACAGTTGCCTACTAATTGGCGTATAACAATATTATTTTTTTGTTTGATTCACGACTCCATTTAATTCAAACATATAATAATATAATCGATTCATCTAATAACAAATAAAACTTGACATAATGTGTTAGGAATGCGATTTTTGTATTAGAAAGATTCGGTCACCCCAGATATGATTAAGCATTGTTTAGCTCGTAGTAGTTACAATAGTTAGTAAAATGTAGAATAGAAGTAGTTAGTATTCGCGGAAGAAGGACGGGTCTTTACCCACTGTATACCTGATCCACAGCCCAAGTGGCAAAAACCCATGTACATATAAATACCCTCTCCATCCTTGGAGAGGGTAAGCCTTCTCATAATCTATTTTCTTTTTTTTTTTGTTTTCTCTCTAAGGCTTCACCTCTTTCTCTCTCTAACTTTCTCTCTCTACATTTCTTTTTTTCTTTCTTTAATCCAACGAACCAAACCACAAGTTAGATTCGTGTTTGTGAACTTATTTAGTATCCAACAATTGGTATCAAGATCCATGGTTACATCCTAGGGATTGTAGGACTTGTGGTGTATGGTTTGTTTTGGTTTTTATTAGTTTAGGGTGGTTTTTACTTATTTTGAGCTTGTTCGTGGTGATTCTTGTGTTCTTTCTTATACTTCTAGGATTAGAGGGATTAGATTCATCTAGTTTATCAGTTGGTTGGGCTAAATCTAACCTCTGTGAAGTATACGAGTGGTTTTGGAATTTTTTTCTTGCCAGCGGTTTGCTCTACGTTAAGGTGTTCTTCGCAGCGGTTAGTTTGGGTTTCAGCGGTTAAGTACTAGCGGTTTGTACATCTAGTCAGCGAACATAACGCTGTACTTTGTACTGTTTCAGCGGTTACCTTCCAACGGTTTACTCTTCAGCGGTTACTTTACTAGCGGTTACTCTGTCAGCAGTTACTATTGCCAGCGGTTTAATAATCAGCGGTTACTATTCTAGCGGTTAATATTGCAGCGGTTAGTGTTATCAACGGTTTTCTCTTTCAGCGGTTACTTGTGAGCGGTTACTTTGTTAGCGGTTTGTTTAACTTAGCGGTTTCCCTGGTTGACTTTAGTAAAATCCCGGGAAAGAATCGATTTCTCGGTTTAAGTCACGTGTGTTGTAAAATCCCGTCTAAGACCTTGTCATCATGACTACTGTAACATCTATTGATGACATCCAAGCTGCTGGGTCTGACACTCGACCTCCAATGCTAGACAGAACTGACTATGAGTCTTGGTCACAAAGAATTCGTTTGTATTGTCAAGGCAAAGAAAATGGGGAGAACATTCTGAGATCAATTGATGAAGGGCCATTCCAAATGGGCACTACCAGAGATGTTATCTCCACTGGTGATGATGGGACAGTCACCCTTGGAATTGACAGACCTCGTACGTACAATGATCTGAATGAAGCTGAAAAGAAACGATATGATGCTGACATTCGTGCTTCAAACATTGTGGTACAAGGGCTACCAAAGGACATATACAAACTGATTAACTTCAACACTGAGGCCAAAGCCGTTTGGGACAATGTCAAAATGTTGCTAGCTGGTTCAGAACTAACAAAGGAAGATCGTGAGTCTCAATTGTACGATGAATTCGAGCATTTTAAGATGAACCCTGGTGAAAGCATCAATGATTACTATGTCAGATTCCACAAGCTTGTGAATGATATGAGAATGATCAGAATGGCAATGCCCAACATCCAACTCAACTCAAAGTTCGTCAATAACATGTCACCAGAATGGGATCGGTTTGTCACAGCTGTGAAGTTAAACAAAGGACTCAGAAACACCAGCAATGAGCAACTCTATGCTTATCTACAACAACATGAGAAACATGCAATGTATGATCGTCAGCTAAGAGAGAAATTTCATCCCTCAAACGATCCTTTTGCTCTAATCTCCAGTGCTCATGGACTCAACCAATTCTCAGCTGACTTAATCAATCCTCCAACCACTGCTCAAGCAACACAGAATCAGTCCTCTCTTGGTCAAACCTCCATGCAATCAGCAAGTGTCAAGACTAATCCTCAAGAATCAGGGAATTCCTACATAGACAAGAAGATTGATAATCTCTCAAATCAAGTCTCACTGCTGGTTCAACACTTCAGAAGCACTCTTCCTCAAACCAACAATCAACTCAGAACCTCATCGAATCCACGTAATCTTGCTGTTGTGGAAGATGGGCGTGTTGTGGTTCAAGGAAGACAAAATGTCCGAGGGAATGTTCAGAACAGAATGGGTAATGGCAATCAAGGACAAGGAAGACAAATCAAGTGCTACAACTGTGGTGGGCTAGTCACATTGCAAGAAACTACACTGAACCAAAACGTCCTCAGAACTCCGACTACTTCAAAGATAAGATGCTGCTGATGCAAGCTCAAGAAAATGGAGTTCCATTGGATGAGGAACAACTGCTATTTCTTGCTGGTGACGAGGGGAATTCCTTTGATGCCGATGTGGATGATCAACCATATCAGGATCTTGCTCTTAATGACCCAAACATCTTCCAGGCTGAAGACTATGATGCCTTTGATTCTGATGTTGATGATGAACCTACTGCACAAACCATCTTTATGGCCAAGCTTACATCTGCAGTCACATCGGCAAATCAATCAGGATCTTCCAAATCATCCATCATTTCTGAGGTACTCAAATTATATGACACATATGAAACAAGTGCTATTCCAACGATACTCAATGAGGTACATCAAACTAGTATTGTCACTCCAGATGATGTTGATTTGAAAAACACTAATGTTCCCTCAAAACAACAACATATGGATAACAATAAAGAGTCTGATGGACCTAGTAGAGCATCTGACGATGCACATGTTGATGATGTGATGCATAACCAAAAGACTCATAACGAAGTAAAACACATCGACATTATTGATTCAGATCCTGCTAATATGGGTAATAGCACTGTTGTCCCATATGAGCAATATTTGAAACAAAGTGTCGAGACTGCTTTACCAAGTGATGACTCTTCAGTTAATAATGATACGTGTGAATATGATGAATATACTGTTGTCATACCTAATGATACACTGAGCACTAGGATTAATATTCTTAAAGATCAGGTGAATATGTATCAACAACGTGCAAAATTTGAGTTAACCGAACGTGAACAAAAAATGGATTGGCAAATGTGTACATATATTACCGAAAGGAATTTAAAGGAAGAAAAGTTAAGAGTGGAAATAAAATCTTTGCAAAATCAAATCAATCAAACTGTTAAACAAAAACAGGAGATTCAAATAGTGTCACAACACTAAAACTAGATTTTCAGAGTAAGGAAGCCAAACTCCTTAACGATTTTTCCAATTTAAAGGCCTTAAAGAACAAGCTTGAAAACAAATTGTACACACAAGGCCAAACCATTCAAACTGCTCAAATGATACAAAAGCACATTAAGCTTCGTGATAAACAAAGTGATAAGGATACAGGTGTGGCTAAAACTAATTTTCTTAGGAGCGTTAGTGCCTCTCAACCTGCCTTATATGACTTTAATGTGATGGTTAAGCCCAATCATGATCCCCCTGATGTGTGTGATACAGAAGAGATTGATGAAATTGAAACAGAAAATAGGAAAAGACTTGAGGATAAGATGAAGGATCCCACGAGCATTGAAAAGCGTGTTAATATCAAGCCCCATAACTACTATGAACAGAACCGATTGACTGTCTTTGTACCCCAAACTAGGTTAACCCCTGAGCAGATTTTTTGGGCCTTAGATGTTGAAAAAATGAAAGCTGAACAACTTATGGCTACCACTCCCCTTAAGTTTGCTACCCCAACGGTGTATCCTCCCAATACACCTATGAATCTAGTTCAGATAGCTCTTCCCACTCAATGTAAAACTCTTATTAGCATGTATGTTCTGTATCAAATGTTTGCGGATTTTGACAAAACATGTAAAAAGAGGATAACTCCAACGGGAATTACTGAGGGTGAAAGGGGTTTTGAAGTTACAAAAGAATGCTATCTCACAGAAGTCATTCCGTTTTTTAAACAAATCAAAAACCATTTTGAATACATGGAAACGTCTCTTAAATCAGAGATCAATGAAATGAAAGAGGTGTTTAAAAACCAGGAACGTGAAGGAAAACAAACTGTAATAGATCTTCAACATAGTGAAATTGCAAGGAAGAATGCTCTCATCATGAACGATAATTTAATTGCGATGTGCATTGCTCAAGATGTGTTTTATACTGCTACTGATTCATCCTTAACTGCTTCCCAATTTCATGAAATGTCTGTTACATTAAAAGTTTTCCAGAATCGTGTTGTTGAGCTTGAGGGGGAGAATTTTAAACTGCGCGAAAAAATTCAAAAAGATGATCATGATAACATGGTCAAGCAATTTTCAAAACTAGAGGTTGATAATCTTAACTTGCAATTAAGATACCAACATCTAGAAGAAGGTATTAGAAACTCAAATGCCAAGACATCTTCGGATGCTCCTGGATTTGATGCATATTTTGAATTAGCCAAACGGGATGAAAGAATTCAAGCTCACACTAACACGATTCGGAAAATGAAGCTTCAAATTGCACAATTAAAGACGAATAAATGTGATGTGATTGATAATAAAAGTGATGTGATTGATACCCAGAAACCTCAGTGTTTAGATTCTCAAAATCTTCAAAATGTCATTAACGACTTGAAATATGAAAATGATTGTTTTCAGGCAGAAAACTCTAAGATCAAACAACATTTCAAAGAGTTACATGATTCGATTAAGATCACACGTGATAAAAACAATGAAAAGATAACTTCTTTGCTTAAAGAGAATGAGAATCTAAAGACTCAGGTGAAAGAGAAAATGCAAGTCACTGCATGTGATTGCAATCTCACCAAGGTTGCTAAAGCAAAAAGAACTAATGTTGATGCCATTAATATTCCTCTTCCCCTTAGGAATAATGCGTTTGTTCATAGTGAGTATCTTAGGTATCTTAAGGATTGCCTAGATATCCTTTGCGAGACCATTGAAGAGGTTAGAATGGTGAGACCTACGGACATTGGCATCCGTGATGTGTATTATCTCACCACCAGATCATATGAACTCTTTAGATTATGCCATTGGTACATGTCCTAAACCCGTTTGCATGCGTGATAAAGTTGATGATCCTTCCTCTAAGGTTAAGAACAAGCATGTTACCTTTAAAGTGCCCATAACATCACCAGAACATTACACATCTTATACCAGAAATCAAACAGAAGTTTCTCGTTCTAATGTTCCCATCATTAATTCTACAGAAGTAAAAGTTGTCACTAATGCTAGCGGGTCAAAGCCTAGTTTCAATACAAGGAATGATAGGACTTCGCCAGCTAAAAGTGCTCAAGGAAAGAAAGTAGAAGACCACATTAGGAACAATAAGACTGATATGAATGTTGTGAATCGTGTTGATTCTAGTATTAGCTCTAGGCGTACTGTAATTAATTCGAATTCTAAAACCATTTGTGAGATCTGTAATAACTCTTTAAATTCTGGTAATCATGATGTGTGTGTTAAGACATGTTTGAATGCTTCTAAAGTATCCCCTGGTTGTCATGTTGTTTATTATAATCATGTAAAACATGTTTGGAAAGCAACAGGAAGGAAGTTTACTAATGTTGGCTATCAATGGAGACCCACTGGAAGAATAGTGTCTATAGGAAGTCAACGCCCCTTTGCTAAGCAGTCTAATCCTAAGTTCTACAACATTAGGATTTGGAAGAAAACTGGCAGGAATTTTCCTATAGGAACCCAATCCGTTAACCATAAGTCTAGTTCCCCCGCATGTCATAATATAACTAAGGTTTCTAGAGAAACTTCCCCTCTTGTTGAGATAAACAATGCTTGTGCTAACAAATCGGATCCCACTTATGGTTGGAGATCCACGTCTTTCAGTTATCCATATCTGTCTGATTTCAAATGCAGGTCGTACAAATCGCCCTTTGGTATTTGGACTCAGGCTGCTCTAAACATATGACTGGAGATCGCTCGCGGCTCAGAAATTTCGTGAAAAAGTTTATCGGGACTGTTAGATTCGGAAATGATCATTTTGGTGCTATAATGGGTTATGGTGATTATGTGGTCGGCAACAGCATGATATCTCGAGTATACTATGTGGAAGGACTTGGGCACAATTTATTCTCCGTTGGTCAATTTTGTGACTCAGATCTTGAAGTTGCCTTCAGAAAACACAATTGTTATGTTAGAAGATTAGATGGAGTGGATCTCCTGAAAGGCAGACGTGGCTCAAACCTCTACACTATATCCATTGAAGATATGATGCAATCATCTCCAATCTGCCTACTATCTAGGGCTTCCAAGAACAAGTCATGGTTATGGCATCGTTGTTTGAACCGTTTGAACTTTGGTACTATTAATGAACTTACTCGTAAAGATCTTGTTCGAGGCATACCCAGGCTGAAGTATGAAAAAGATCATCTATGTTCCGCTTGTCAGCTTGGCAAAAGCAAGAAGCATACTCACAAACACAAAACTATCAACACCATTATGGAAGTTCTTCATACCCTTCACATGGACCTTTGTGGTCCCATGAGAGTGCAAACCATATTTGGGAAGAGATATGTGTTAGTGATCGTTGATGACTACTCTCGGTTTACTTGGGTAAAATTCCTCAGATCCAAGGACGAAACACCTGAAATCATTATCAAATTAATCAAGCAGCTGCAAGTTAGACTTAATAAAACTGTCAGATTCGTACGGACAGATAATGGAACTGAGTTTGTCAATCAGCAACTTACTCAATTCTATGAAGATTTGGGAATTAGTCATCAAAGGAGTATACCTCGAACACCTCAGCAGAACGGAGTTGTTGAAAGACGAAACCGTACCCTTGTAGAGGAAGCACGAACTATGTTGATCTTCTCCAAAGCTCCTATGTTTCTCTCGGGAGAGGCAATTGAAACCGCTTGTTACACTCAGAACAGATCACTGATACATCCTCTTCACTGCAAAACTCCTTATGAGCTCGTGCATGAAAGAAAACCCGACCTCTCCTTCCTTCGAGTTTTTGGTGCACTATGTTACCCAACCAACGATAGCGAAGATTTGGGAAAGCTCGAGGCAATAGCTGATATTGGAATTTTTGTTGGCTATGCACCAAACAAGAAGGGTTATCGAATCTACAACAAAAGGACCCGACAAATCATGGAAACCATTCATGTCACGTTTGANGTATTTGGACTCAGGCTGCTCTAAACATATGACTGGAGATCGCTCGCGGCTCAGAAATTTCGTGAAAAAGTTTATCGGGACTGTTAGATTCGGAAATGATCATTTTGGTGCTATAATGGGTTATGGTGATTATGTGGTCGGCAACAGCGTGATATCTCGAGTATACTATGTGGAAGGACTTGGGCACAATTTATTCTCCGTTGGTCAATTTTGTGACTCAGATCTTGAAGTTGCCTTCAGAAAACACAATTGTTATGTTAGAAGATTGGATGGAGTGGATCTCCTGAAAGGCAGATGTGGCTCAAACCTCTACACTATATCCATTGAAGATATGATGCAATCATCTCCAATCTGCCTACTACCTAGGGCTTCCAAGAACAAGTCATGGTTATGGCATCGTTGTTTGAACCGTTTGAACTTTGGTACTATTAATGAACTTACTCGTAAAGATCTTGTTCGAGGCATACCCAGGCTGAAGTAGGAAAAAGATCATCTATGTTCCGCTTGTCAGCTTGGCAAAAGCAAGAAGCATACTCACAAACCCAAAACTATCAACACCATTATGGAAGTTCTTCATACCCTTCACATGGACCTTTGTGGTCCCATGAGAGTGCAAACCATATTTGGGAAGAGATATGTGTTAGTGATCGTTGATGACTACTCTCGGTTTACTTGGGTCAAATTCCTTAGATCCAAGGACGAAACACCTGAAATCATTATCAAATTAATCAAGCAGCTGCAAGTTAGACTTAATAAAACTGTCAGATTCGTACGCACAGATAATGGAACTGAGTTTGTCAATCAGCAACTTACTCAATTCTATGAAGATTTGGGAATTAGTCATCAAAGGAGTATACCTCGAACACCTCAGCAGAACGGAGTTGTTGAAAGACGAAACCGTACCCTTGTAGAGGAAGCACGAACTATGTTGATCTTCTCCAAAGCTCCTATGTTTCTCTGGGGAGAGGCAATTACAACCGCTTGTTACACTCAGAACAGATCACTGATACATCCTCTTCACTGCAAAACTCCTTATGAGCTCGTGCATGAAAGAAAACCTGACCTCTCCTTCCTTCGAGTTTTTGGTGCACTATGTTACCCAACCAACGATAGCGAAGATTTGGGAAAGCTCAAGACAATAGCTGATATTGGAATTTTTGTTGGCTATGCACCAAACAAGAAGGGTTATCGAATCTACAACAAAAGGACCCGACA
Source organism: Artemisia annua (assembly GCA_014162995.1). Classification (NCBI taxonomy): domain Eukaryota; kingdom Viridiplantae; phylum Streptophyta; class Magnoliopsida; order Asterales; family Asteraceae; genus Artemisia; species Artemisia annua. The sequence goes on along the minus strand of LBNU01006499.1, from coordinate 31,759 downwards.
AATCATGGAAACCATTCATGTCACGTTTGATGAGCTGACCGAGCAAACGGTTCCTGAATACTCCAGTTCAGGACCCGCATCTAATCTTTGGACTCCTGGACCCATTAGTTCGGGATTTGTACATTCCTCCACCACTGATGCTCCTTCTGTGCCACCTACTAGTGAGGATTTGAAGAAATTGTTTGATCCAATGTATGATGAGTATTTTGAGCCTCAACAGAGAATCGAACCAGAACAACAAGTCATAAGTCCTGATGCTGCTGCTAATGATGAACCTCAACCTACAAACGGGCCTTCCATCTCCATCTCTCTTAGTCAGAATGCTCCATCATCCAGTCATACCAATCACACTGATCAACATTCTTCAATTCCTCAAGAAGAAGCATCTGACAACACATTTGAAGTGAATCCTTTTACTCAACCACCTGATTAACCTTTTGTCAACGTATTTGCTCCTGAACCATTCACTTTGGCAACCCCCTCAGAAGATTCTAACACAGCTACTTCAATTCCCAGTCATCAACTTCATGAGCATATCAGGAAATGGACAAACGATCACCCAATTGACAACATCATTGGTAACCCATCTAGGCCGGTATCTACCCGTAGACAACTTGCCACAGATGCCGTATGGTGTTTCGTTAGCAACATAATGTCCAAAGTCGAACCAAAGGATTATAAAGACGCTTTGACTAAAATGTCCTGGTACACTGCAATGCAAGACGAAAGCCATGATTTTGACAGACTAGATGTTTGGGAATTAGTGCCTCCTCCCGACTGTGCCATGATTATCGCTCTCAAATGGATCTTCAAAGTGAAACTTGACGAATATGGTGAAGTGCTGAAGAACAAAGCTCGACTTGTGGCCAAAGGGTTACAGACAAGAAGAAGGTATCGACTTTGAGGAATCATTCGCACTAGTTGCCAGAATTGAAGCCATTAGAATCTTCCTTGCCAACGCAGCCAGTCAGAACATGATTGTCTACCAAATGGATGTGAAAACTGCCTTTCTCAATGGTCACTTAAAGGAAGTGGTATATGTTAGTCAACCAGAGGGTTTTGTTGATCCTGAACGCCCAAATCTTGTCTATCTCTTGAAGAAGGCACTATATGGTCTTAAACAAGCACCCAGAGCATGGTACGATACTCTGTCCAAATTTCTTCTAGCCAACCAATTCACCAAGGGTGTTGTCGATCCTACCTTGTTCACTAGAAAGTTGGGAGAGCATCGTCTCCACGTTCAGATCTATGTGGATGACATTATCTTCGCATCTGCCGATCCATTGGAATGTGATAGGTTTGCACAAGAGATGAGTACTGAATTCCAAATGTCCATGATGGGGCAAATGTCTTTCTTCTTGGGGCTTCAGATTTCTCAAAACCCACACGGTATTTTCATCAATCAATCCAAGTATGCTAGTGAAATACTAAAGTAATTTGGATTTGAATCATGTGAATCCGTTGACACTCCAATGGTGGAGAGAAAAAATTTGGATGAGGATGTTGAAGGAGCACTTGTCGACCAAACCAAATACCGACGCATGATCGGATCATTGATGTATCTCACAGCTAGCAGACCAGATCTATTATTTGATGTTTGCATGTGTGCTCGTTATCAATCCAAACCTACAAAGAAGCACTTAGAAGCAGTCAAAAGAGTCTTCAGGTACCTTCAAGGAACAATTCACATGGGCCTTTGGTATCCTAAAGACACTGCAATGGCCCTCACTGCCTACTCTGATGCTGATCATGCGGGGTGTCAAGATACTCGTCGAAGTACCTCGGGCGGTGCTCAATTTCTAGGAGATAAAGTGGTTAGTTGGTCATCAAAGAAGCAGATGAGTACATCGATCTCCTCCACAGAGGCTGAATACATTGCCATGTCTTCTTGCTGTGCTCAAATTCTTTGGATGAGGTCTCAATTATCAGACTATGGCTTTGTATACAACAAGCGTTCGCGATGTACTGTGATACAAAAGTGCCCATTGCTCTTTGCCCTGCAACACGTCCCAGCACGTCAAAGATCAAAGCACATTGATATAGCGACATCATTTCATCAGGGAGAACAAGTGGAAAAAGGAATCGTGGAACTTTTACTTTTTCGAGGACGGAATTTCAGCCTAGGTTGATATCTCCACAAAGGCCACTTCCCTAGAGAACGGTTTCAATTCATTCTGCCCACGCTTGGAAATGAAGAGTATTTTTCTACCGGAGTCACTCAAAAGTCTTCAGAAGATAAATGAGGAGTAAACTGATTTACTTCACATATATATATATATACTATCATATATATATATATATATATATATATATATATATTATATATATATATACTATATATATATATTAATAATAGATAGTAGTATATATACTATATGTATATATATAGACATATATATGATATATATAGATAATCTATACTATATTATAAAACCCAGAAAAAGAAAAAACAAAAATATTAAAATCTATAAAACCATAAAACATTAAGGAAAACGCGTCACAATTTGACACCAATCAAGACGATTGTTCCTAACAACGGATGAATTTCATTCCGGGCATGGATTACTTTAGCATCCATGCAAATCCAAAAAAGTTGTACGTTTCAATGGGCAACCTTTTCTAGTTAAAAGAAAGAGTGTTCTTGCTTCTTCCCGAAAAAAT
>LBNU01006498.1:0-10802 GCA_014162995.1 Artemisia annua | reverse complement strand
AAGTTACAAGAGTTTACATTTAGTATTTAAGATGTTTAGTAACCTTGTAATGTAGTTTATGTATTATTTTCATGACTTGTAAAAGTCTAGGGGGCAAAGCGTACACGAAAGCAAACTTGTAAACCCCCTAGCTTGATAAATATCATTTGGTAGCTTCATTTGTAAGCATTAGATAGGATTAGGAGTAGGTGTAAGGTAGGTGTAGTTTAGCTTATTTTCATGTCTTAGTGTAACTTTTATTAATTCAAGCTTATTTCATGTCTTATCTTTAGCTTATTTTCGCGTTCTTAAATCTTTTCTTTAATCTTTTGAGCTTAATTACATGTTCTCTTAATCTTTTCTAAAAGCTTTTATGTATTTCATCAACTTTGCATGTCTTTCTTTTCGTATGGTTTAAACGATATGGGTTAGTGCTTATTTTCGAGTCGTTAGCTTTTTCATAAGCTTATTTAGCTTTTAAAACTAGTTTTACATAAAGTTGTTATTAGTTTTCATTTGATTTCAATCTTTTGTACACATAAAATAAGTTCCAGTACGTAGTTTTAGGGTTTAGCGAGTTTGATAATTTTTTTTTATAAGTAGCGAGTATGGTTATTTCATTTAGCGAGTATGGAATGTTATCTAGCGAGTATGAGTTTGATTCCTTAGCGAGTATGAAGCAATAATTAGCAAGTAAGGTTTTCACATAGTCTAGCGAATATGGTCTTAGGGTATTAGCGAGTATGGGGTGTCCAGTCTTGCGAGTATGGGACACTTATGTTTGCGAGTATGGCAGCCTCATGTCAAGCGAGTATCATCTTCTCACTTTAGCGAGTATGGGCTTACAAGTTTAGCGAGTATGGACTCCTTGGTGCCTAGCGAGTATGTAATTCATACCTTAGCGAGTATGGAGACCTTGGGAGTTGCGAGTATGGTGTTTAATACTTATTAGCGAGTATGGTTTTAGACTTTAAGCGAGTATGAATATGTTTTTGCAAGTAAGAGATTTTTAGTGTCGTTTCTTTTACAAGCCGAGTTAGGCTTTTATTCACCTCATCGTCTTTTCGAGTGAGGTTTTCTTTTCCCTAAATCTTAACGTTATGCTGTCGAATTTTCTTTAAAATCTTTTTAGTATCATTTTCTTATTTAAGTCTCGTGTCTTTGCAATTTTAGTTTTAAACTTTTATAACTTTTAATGTTTTACAAGTCTTTTCATTCATTTATCGCTTTACGTTTTTAACATGAGTCACGAGTAGTTTTAAATCGTGTTTTGCTTAGTGGTTCGAGTTTGTGAGTTAAGTAAGAGCGTTAAACGTTTGTGATAAATAATCGAAAGATTATTTAGACGTGTGATTTAATTATTCGAAGGACGAAAACCTTTGAACATTAATTCACTCGTTTAGAGTTGTTATCCTTTCAAAAGATTAATAAAAAACTAATCTCGAGAAAGGAAAATAACTCGTCACAAACTTGTACCTCAAGCTTAATAAACTTATTCGAGTCGCTTTGCAAACACATTGTCTTTTAAATTCATTTACCGTTTTAATTACTTATTGCACTTTAATTCTTGTTTTCTTTAGTCACTTTATTATATGCTGCTTTACTTGTTTACTTATTTCATGTCGCTTTACCGCTTTACTTTACTTTAATTGCATTTTAATTTGTCGTTGTAGTATAAACAAAACCAAAACATCTTTTAAACCTTATTCACCACACATAGCTCACGGTCTTGAGTGACGAGATCAGTTCAACCCTCGTTGGGACAACGATCCGTGGTTAAAAGCTTCACCGCTTATTTTCCGACGATCAATCCGTAGTAGAATGGTTCTAAAACAATGCTTTCGAAAAAGATTGTTTGAATACATTAGAAGAAATACACAAGGATTATGGTATCCCAAAGGAACGGGAATAGAAACCATAAGTGTATACCAAATAGAATTATAACGGTAATTAAGTTAATAGAAAAGGCACAAGTTGTACTTGAACTTTTATACTTTCTTACCAAATGATTCTCAAAGAAGCTTAAAGCTCTCTAATCAGCATTGGAGGAAAAAGCATGTCAACAAACTTCTTGAGATCAAGCAAACACACTTCAATAAAGGAATTCGTCTTTTCAACATTTTTCATCCCTTACCTCGACAAAGGAAGCATCAACTTCAAACGACATCCAATCCATTATGCTCTTAGGTGACATATTGAGATTCTTCGTCATCGACTTGGAAAAAATGTTCATTGAGGAACTTCTCAACCAAGAAAGCTTCTTTCGATAAACCACATTGTCAACGTTTTCACAAAACCTCTTGAATGAGTATCATTCAACCTTCTTAGACCTTAGTTTAAGACTCATCGTTAGGATCTAAGTTTATCAACGTTTATCAAGTCTCGGTTATTTCAGAACATGTAATAGGTTGCTAGTTTACTTAAGTTATTCATGTAATCATTTAGAGTCCAAAACACGTCCAATAGGCCTAAAGCCCACGAATTAAGAAAGATAGGGAGGAGAGGAGTGTTGCCCTACTCCTCACCTATAAATAGGACTCATATGTTATCATGTAACTTGTTGGTTATTTCAATATCATAAAGAAACTCTTGCACTTTTATTCTTCTCATTTGATCTAATCAACCAAACTCTATTTCTCATCTTATTTCTATCAAATCAATACTTGTGTTTACAATATGGTGACCTAACAAGTGGTATCAATCGCTAGAAGAAGGTGTATGGTTTTGTTTTTGTTTTGTACGACCCATAAACATCATTTTACTCGTTATTTTTTAAAATTTTTGCTACTTTCTTGTTTATTTCGTGTTTCTATCACATCTTTGTCTTCAAACTTGTGTTACAAACTCAAACAACCAACAAAGTCTCAAAATTTTTCAAAAATTTTGAAGATTCGTCATTTGTACTTTTTTTTCGAAAATTTTCAAATTTTTGAAAAGTGGTTCAAGTTTGCAACTTTCTTTAAGATTTCATCATTTTAAGGTTAGTTGTACAAGAATCTTGGATTAAAAACTTGTTTTTGGCTTGCTTTTTACAAAAACAAAATCTGCCAAACTTTTCCTAGTTTTCGAGAACCTTAAACCCCTTTTTTTCGAGATCTTTGTTCAGTGCTCCTAAGGTGTTTCCGTTGCTGACTCAGTACTTTTCTCTCTTGTATAAGAAAGAAAACACATTGACTCATTGGATATTATCGATCTTGTATAATCTCGATAATTTTGGAACATTTTTTTGAAAACCTGAAAACTTTCGAGATCTTTTCAATCTTTTCGAAATCTTATTCTGTTTTCAAGAACTTTGGAACTTTTCGAAATCTTTTCTAATTTTTTCGAGAACTTTGCTTATTTCCATAATCTTGGAGATTTCGAAACTTTTCTTCAAAATTTCTCGATAATTTGCATCTTTCGAGAATTTTGGAATTTTTTCGAGATCTTTGGTAAACTTTCGAGATCTTTTGACATTGACAGACTTTCGAGATATTCAACCTACAATGTTTCGAGAACACACTTGGGAAAGTTTTCGAGAATTGGCATATAACTTATACCTTCTACAAGATCCATCAAATACACAAGTTGATTTTAAAAAAAAAATCTAATACTCAAAAAAAAAATCTAATACTCAAAAAAAAAAATCTACTACTCAAATTTTGGCGGGAAAATTTGAGTAAAATTTAATTTTTTTAGTGAAACTAAACGTTCAATTTTTACGCGAAATTCAAAATTTGGGATAACGGTGAAATTTTTGCCCAGAAATTCAAATTTTTTAGGCCAAAATTCAAATTTTTCGGTAAAATTTGACGTCAAAATTTCTAATACTCAAATTTTTCTTGACAATTTAGAATTGCATTTTATAGTGATTTTCAAAACTCTGGGAAAGAAAATTTTCAAAATTTATTTTTGGAGGGAAATCAGAAATCACTATATCATCAGCGTTCTACATGTCTCAACCTCCGTACTTACACGTTCAACATCAACAACCATATCATCACAGCTCTCTCATGCTGATGGCTAACATGCAGGACATTCAGGTAAGTGATTCGGGCCCAGTGTATGACACTGACGGTCGGTCTCAGGTATTTGATCTTAACTCATATCTGATACATGCAATGGCTTCCCCATCTGCATCTGCATCAAACAAGGAACACGTTGTTCAAAATGACTCCTTGTTATCTACTCAAGAGAATGATCAAATGAACACAGTGGTTACACTTGACGATTATGATCAAATCAACCCAGTGGTCATATTTGATGATTCCATTGCTTTAATTGTGAACGATAACAATGATCAACTTGAACAACATGAACCTTTGATTGATTCAGATTCAGATTTTATGACCTTACTCATGTCTAGTCAATCCCAGAACATTAAATGTCAAGAGATTAATGCTAGATTAAAAGATAAAAATGCATTGTTAACAAGAGATATTGATTACTGTAAAAAACAACTCAAAAAGTTTGTACCAAGAGAAGATCGGGCTAAATGTTTTGGAATTGTTTCTCAAAAGTCTTAACCAGAAGTTAAAGATTTTGAGCATAATATTCAAAAGCTAACTGAATCCAATATACTTCGGTACTTTAAACCATTCATGGACGATATTTACCTTTTGGAACACGTAATTGAACGTAATTATGAAATAACAGTTTCCAACTTTATGTCTCCTGTTGCAAAAGAAAGGCGGGAAATGTTTCAAACACAATTTTTACCACATATTAAACATTTGCGTCTTTGTGCTACCCTCTCGGAACAGGAATTTCAAAAAGATGTAAAATCCATTATGAATGTTTTTCATGAAACTGAACAATCGATTTCAAAGCATAAACGTTGAAACAGAGTTTTACAAAAAGATTCTGATCGACTCTTGGAAAATGTTCTCAATGCTGATATAATATCTGTGATTATGAATCTGGTACTTCTATGATTGTTGATGAACACTGTGATGATATTGAGTTGTTGTCTAAACAAATTGAGACATTAAAAGATGAAAACATGAATCTCCGACAACACAATGATGATGTGCAAAACAAACTTTATAATGAGATTTTTAAACTCAACAAAAAGCTTGAATGGTGTCAAAACCAAAGTCTTGATTTCGAACTGAAAATGCAAAGTCTTAACACTTCCACATCCTTTCAAAACGAAAATGAGGAATTAAAAAGTCAAATTTCAAAATATAAAAAGGAAATTGCAGAATTGCAAGAAGTTACAGACTATTGGCAAAAGAGTCGAGATAACTATCTCTATTCAAACAGAAAGTACTCAAAAGAGAATAGTATAGTATATATCCAAGCAATTTCTCAACAAATAAGAAATTACCCAGGCCGTGTCCGTGCGAAGGTTAAATGGAATCTCGTTATTCGGATCGTAAAACGTGTAGTGAAAATGGCAAAAAGTGACAACGATGAGAATTATACTAATGATAAGCAAATAAAGCACAATCAAGCAATTAATCAAGTATATCACGTAATCAAGGCACACGTAAGCTAAAACGTTAAAATGAATTAAGAAACGTAAAATAAAACGTCACGTGACAATTAAAAATGTAAAAGTTAAGCAAATTTAATCCTAAGGGTGAAATTTAAATTTTTAAATACTAAAAATGATAAAAGAAAATTTTTAGAAAAAGAAAATTATTAGTTTTTGTCTTTTTATTTTTATTTAAGAATTAAAAACTATTTTTGTATTTTTATTTAATAAAAGAAATTTAAACTAATTATGAAATTAAAAATTTAATCTACAAATTTAATTTTGAAAAATCTTACTAAACTAAAAACTAATTTTAAAAATAAAAATGAAAATTACTTTTGTCTTTTGGAATTTATTATGAATTAAATATGTTATAAAATCTAGGAAAATAGAAAATAAATAGCAAAACTATTCAAATAAATCTAGAATTTTTATGGAAAATCTAAAATTATATTCTAAAGCTACTGGAAAAATAAAATTTTGGAAAATAAATAGTTAAGTGCTTATTTAGGCCAAAAAGCAGTTTGAAAAAGTGCTTATTAATAAGCAGTTTGACCAAATTAAGTCAAACTTTCCCAAAATGACCTTAACACTCAAATAAGCTTAGAAACACTTAATTTTGACCAAATGAAACTCTAAGTTATGCAATGCAAGGCCAAACAGTCTCAAATAAGCACTTCTATGGCTCAAATAAGCTCCTAACTATACAAATAAACACATGACTGATAATGAACCACAAACACACTTAAAAAAGCTTAAATGAAGCAAAGGAATCAAGAGCACAAGCCAATATCACCACATTCAAGCAATCTGTGAACTCAGTACATACTAAGAATGGGAAAAACTTACAGCTAGAAATAAGCAGTCCAAATAAGCACAAAAGTGAAAAGTTAAGGCTGATATTACTTCTATGCTGGCTTGAGAAGCTTAAAAAGCAAAAAGCCCTATGCTAAACTTCCAATTGAGCACTTAGAATTAGGCTTGAACATGCACCTCAACAACTTCTAAACTGCACTTTCACCCTTTGCTGACTTTATATGTTTTTGAACTCAGTTGACTAATATGAATTTAGATCTACCCTAGGTTATCTAATATGTTGAATTAAGCTAAGATGAAACTAAATTAAGCTCTTATAACTACTTATGCAACAACTAGAAAGATCAAGCAATCCAAATCCACAACAGTGAACTGTGTAAGAAGAATCAAGAGCAATTTTGACTTATCTATGAAAGACCTACTGATTTTATGCCATATTAACTCTAATTATACCCTAAGTGAAATTTCTGCACAAATGAATCCAACTTAAACTCAAGTTATCACAGTCTAATCCTCTATGCCAAACACCCCTAAAACTAACTGATATCACTACAACTACTGAATTCAGGCCTTAAATCCACCAAACAATGATCCAACACAGTCAAGAAGGATCCAATAACAGTAGATCAATAACAAACTAACATCAATCAACCACAGATCTCAGATCTCAGTTGCTCAATAATTTCACAGACAACAAATATGATACTAAACAATAACAAATAAGCAAATATAGATCAAAAGGACTAAACAACAATCACTACCAGCAACTAAATATTAAACAAGCACCAATCAAACAGTAAACAAGCTAATATCATCAGATCTATACTATATAAACTAAGTATGCAAAATTTGAGTGGAAAATTAACATGAAATTCTTACAAATTTGCACCCACAGGTTAATGCAGGCGTCTCCTTAAGCTAGCCTTTCTTTTGATAGGCCAAAGGCTTCCCAAACTCCTCTTGGACTATCACTCCTTCTGAATAAGCTCAGCTTATTGGATAAGCTGATGTTTGACTTTTATTGACTTTTGTAATTTTGAGAGTAAACTGATTAAGTGCCAAAGTAAAGTCTCACAAAAGCTATGTAAAGCTTAAATGAAAACTTAGAAACAGAAAATAAGCTTATTGAAGCTTGATTTACTAAACTACTATATTTTTAATTTTTCAAAGTATTTTCTTATATTTTTTTGTATTTTTGATTTATGTAAAGTAAATGACAAAAATGAAAATATGATTCAATAATAGGACTGAGTAGGTAAAACAATAAGCAATAAGCTTAAACAAGCTTATGTAAATAAGCAGAAAAGGAAAGTAATTTGAAAGTAAATAAGAGACAACAATTTAAATCAAACTAAACTTTCATTAATTCATAAAACATTACAAAAGTATTTTAACAGCATAACAATAACAATAATAAGGCACCCCTAAACTAGTGAGGGGAGAGGGTATTTATACACGAAGGGAAATGAGTCCTTGGATCCTTCTAGCAGTCCTAGTCAGCTATCCAGGTGAATTTGTGTTTCTTTGATGATGTTATCAGCCCTTGGATTAAACTTGGTGCCCAATCTTACAATCTCAGCCGTTGGATTGAGTATTCCCAATCATTGGCACATGGATTGCCATGCTGTCAGGTGTCAGCTCATGTCAGACCTTCTAGAACGCGTGTGGAATTCCTATTTCACCCTTGATTATAGTAATATTGGTCAATTGGGGGTTGGGGCAATTTAGGGTTTATGTGATTTGGGGAAAACTGGGTAAGAGGGGTAAAATTTGGGTGGCGGGTAATTATTTTTTATGTTTGTTTGACTGGAAATAAATAGGGTTGACTGGGTTTTAAGTAGAAGGCCGGGTAGTGGGTTTTTAAGGGTAATGGGCTTTTGGGTTTATAAGTTAATGGGTTAAGTAAATAAAAAAAGGTTTAGTAGTAAACGTTTATGATTATTAAAAGTATAAGGACCATTGATGTAAACTTCTGAAATTCGAGGGACTGATTTTGCCAAGTCTTCAAAACTGATCCAAGGGCTTTATTTGTCATTCTTTTGAACTACAAGGGCTCTTTTGTATTTTTCCTCAATTATCTCTTTAAGGACCATATTTGCCACACTTTGAAAGTTAAGGGACCAAAGTTGCCAATTCTTCCAAACTTTATCCAGGGACTAATCTTGACAAGGTATGATTCTTTGTGGTCGACTTTGACATTTTATGAGCTTAATTCCTTCCCCGGCTTCGGCTTTTGACACTTTCCATTCTCGTGCTTGTTTTTGTCGGTTTTCTCTGATTTTATTTCCATTTGTGAAATATTCGTACCTACACGATCACAAACACAAAAACACAATATCTTTGGCATTTATGGTTAGTTTTTGGTCGTTTTGGTCTTAATTTAGTAAATAAAAGGTGTATGAATAAGCATACACCAAAATCCCCAGACTAAGGTATTGTCGTGTCCTCACGCAATGTGATCAATTAACGCTTTTGAGATAAATAATTTCATGTCCCTTTTTACTAACTTTGAAAAGTAGCAAAACGTTCAAAAGAGATTATGAAATCATTTATTCCCGAAAAACGCCCCGATTTTCCATTTATTCCTTATACTAATTCTATACTACTATTTTTGTATTTTTTTTCTCATTATACTTGTGACGGTATGTTGACTTTCATTATTTTGCAATAACGATTAAGGGTCATAGAGTAAGAACACAATTCATAGAAAAGTGACCGATTGGATAAAATTCATCGTCCTCGATTTTTCACAAGCCCCCAAACTAAGCGTAAAAACGAAATCATTGTTTAATTACAAGTTAGATGCCAACACTACCCATGGAAGTTACTTGTGTGAAACCTTTTGCTCCCATTTTCCTATTTGGTATCTCATTATTTTATTTTTGTGAGAGAAATGAATTTCTTCATAAGCATCTCGTTTTCATAATTATTAGTCTGATAAAGATACTAAATTAGGACGCTAAGTAGTTAGTGTTCTTTTCTCAAGTCGCTGCAATGAAAATGATACTAAGTTAAAACCAAAACCATAAAATAATTTAAATAACAAAATTATCTCTATGGCATTTATGTCGATGACATTATTTTTGGCTCTACAAACAAAAAGTACTCAAACGCTTTTGCCAGATTAATGAAACAGAATTTTGAAATGTCAATGATAGGTGAACTTACGTTCTTCTTAGGACTACAAGTTCATCAGTCACCCTGTGGAATTTTACTAAATCAGTCCAAATATGCTCTTGAGATAATTAAGAAACATGGAATGACCAGTTGTGATACTTACAATACTCCTATGGCCAACACAACTAAGTTAGATGCGGATCCAAATGGGAAACCAGTTGACCCTACAAAATACCGTAGTATTATTGGGTCACTCATGTATCTCACCGCTAGTAGACCGGATATTGTATTTGTTGTATTTATGTGCTCTCGCTATCAGTCCAGTCCTACTGAACGTCACCTCCATGAGGCTAAAAGAATCCTTCGATACGTAAAGGGAACCATTCACTTGGGGATCTGGTATCCGAAGGATTTTGGTTTTGAACTAATAGCTTTTTCAGACGCTGATCATGCAGGGTGTGTGGATACACGCAAAAGTACTTCTGGTGGTTTACAATTTCTTGGAGATAAACTCGTGTCTTGGCAATCAAAGAAGCAGGACTGCACCTCACTTTCGTCAACAGAAGCTGAATACATTGCCATGTCTGCCTGTTGTGCACAAGTCATTTGGATGCGTACACAGCTAATGGACTATGGTTACTTATTCAACAAGATTTCAATGTATTGCGACTCGAAAAGTGCGATAGCAATCTCGTGCAACAAGGTTCTGCATTCAAAGTCTAAGCACATTGATCTCCGTTATCACTTAATCAAGGAGCATGTTGAAAAGGGTACAATAGAGTTATATTTTGTGGGTACTGAATACCAACTGGCAGATCTTTTGACAAAACCTTTAGCTCCCTCAAGGTTCGCTGAACTTGTCCACCGGATTGGTATGCGGTGTTTGGCTCCAGATGATCTAAAATCTTTTCTTGAAAACAATTAACTTAGTCAAATACCAAAACCACTTTTGTATATATTTTACAAAAACAAAAATACAAAATCAAAAATCTTCAAAAATACCAAAAAGATGTTACATTTTTCATTTATTTTACTTTATTTCGTTTTTCAAATGCATGTACACAACCTTCATCAACACTTCGGTTTATCAAAAAGTTCTCAATTTTCATACCAATTGTTGAGGGGGAGAAAATGTTCTTCAAAATTCAAAAATCTTGTGCAAACAAGTGTACTTGCATATTTCGAAAAAGTTATGAAGTTATCTTGTTATATTGGTGGAACGTCACAGGTTATCCCTCGTATCATTTCTTTTACTTTTTTAATTTCCTTTTAGCATCATATGTCTTTGTTATTAACGGTCCATGCATTAAACCGTTAAATGTTAAAACCTTGGACCTTATGAATGTTTGTCATGAAGTCTAGGGACCAATTTTGCCAAACTGTCAAACTTTTCAAAAACATAAACAAAACAAACACCCCCCCCCCCCGTTTT
>LBNU01006497.1:0-21574 GCA_014162995.1 Artemisia annua | reverse complement strand
ACTCGTTCAACTTTTGCATTTATCTTTGCCTGTTCTTGTTCAGCCAAAGCTTGACTCCTCTGAAATTCCTCATGTGCTGCAAACAGTCTCTCTTGGGCAAGTAGTTCCTCCTTAGTAATCTCATCTGCACCAAGATCCTGATCAACCACAGGAATTTGAGCATGTTCAGTAGCTTCAAACAGCTTAGAATCAGCAGGTTGAGGTGTAGTATCATGAAGCTTTGGAGAAGAAGACTGTGCAGGCTCAGCAGATGTAGAAACAGAAGAAGAAGAAACAAAAGGAATTTGGGACTTCATCTTGACAGAACTATCAGCATTATCAATATCCATGAATTGAACATTTGCATCAGCAGCACCAGACTGCTCTTTAGGAGTATCAGCAGTTGTAGGTTTTGGAGATGAAGAGTGTGCAACCTCTGTAGCATCAGCCAACATATGAAGAGGATCAAGAGAGGCAGATCCCTTTGTTGCAGCCTCAGTAGGAATCTCCAACTCATCCTCTGAATTAACCACAAATTTTCTTTTCTTTGTGTTCCCCAGTTGAGCTTCCAACTCCTTGACTCTCTCTGTCAGTTCATGTATTTGACCCCCAAGTTTGCTCTTGGTCTGTTTTAACTCACTTTCCAAAACACCTACTTGTACAACATACCTGTTTAACAACTGATAAACTTTGGTTAGTGTAATTGGGTCCTCAGCTGTACCATCTGGTTTACCAGAGGTTTGTGGAGCTTCATTGGACCTGTTAGGAGACATGTGAACCTTATCACCAGTAGTGGTGCTATCATTCAAAACCTCTCTAGCTTGGCTAGAAGTCTGAGGTGCAGTGAATATTGGTGTTTTAGTATTAGGTTCAGTAGCAAATGAGTCAAAGAACTCATCAAGGTCACCAAATTGGTCAGTCATTGGTGTCTGTTCTACATTCCTAGGGTCAACTGATCCTTCAGCAGCATTAGTGGCTGGTTCCAGAGGATCAGTAGGTTGCTCATCAGGAGCAATAGGCCTAGGAGAAACCACCTGCTGTTCATCAGCAGCCACTGAGGTTGAAGCCTCAGCAGCATGAGATGGACCAGCAGCATCCTCAGCTGCGGATGCATTGGCATCAGCAGCTTCAGGAATAGGTGGAATATCAGCAGCATTTGGACTAGGTGGATTATCACCTTCAGCTGCAGCAGCATTGTCACCAGTAGTCAACATAGCTGGAGGTAGAGGCCAATGGGCGCCAGAAAAACAACTTTCCATGTTTGAAAACACCTTAGCAGCTAATTCAATAACAGGTGTGTGAGTTCTATCTACAGTCTGAATCCCTATAATGATTTGAAGAAACCTAGGGTACATATAAAATTTATTTTTAACAGCCTGAATGTTACCAATCATGCCCCTAAAAATATATCTAGAAAAATTAAAATTTGTACCCTTGGAGATATTAGTGATAGCACAAGCTAAGTGAGTAGAAAATTGATCCAGACCTCCTGTCTTGTTACTCATGCACTTCAACAAGGTATGCACCAGGAACTTCCATTTTGGACAAAAGAGCTTCTTGTACCACACCTTTCCATCCCCTCGATAACCAATAGCTCTTAATGCTGGAAGTATTATAGACTTATCTTCATGATATTCACCATCCGCATCTTTTAATTGAAGTTTGCTGCGGATCAATGACTCAGTGACCACATACTCTTTCCCATCAATCCAAGCAACAATTTGGGTCTCAGTGTCGGATACCACAGCCGTATCCCAAAATTGTGTGACCAATGATTCGCACACCAGGTCCGGACAATGTGTCAGAGCAAAGTGAATGTTAGATCTCTTCAAGAAGTCTACCATAGGTTTGAATACTTCTTTACCTTTAACTTTACCCAGAAAAGCAATTAAGTTGTGATCACTTTTAAACACAAGGTTAGCCATAGAGAAATGGTGAAACAGAAATGATCTTGAGAGGTTAGTGATGGGTTTGAGTTTATAACGAGTGGGATTCAGTTATTTTGAAGTGGGATACACACGATTAGTTATATAAGGAAGTTACCAATAATCGTGGGGGTTAGTTAACAACGAATCTTTAGAGAATCGTTTGACTAATTTGACTTTATAACGTACCCAAAAGAAAACCCATTTTTACCCATCAGCAGATTGAAAAAGTCCATCCGTAGAATCCCACGGTCAATCCGCAGCATAAGTATGACAGGTTGTCATCCACTCCCACCTTTTGTAACTGACTCTTCATCAATCGTCTTAAAAGCCCAATCAACATTATAAAACCTCTCAAATCATCCTTAACCATCATTATTCATTGAGTAACCGTCTTTGCATCCAAAACCACATCATGAGTATCATATACATATCATCTGATTCAGAATCATCGGAACACAATGATTTACCACCACCATCACAACCAATGCCAATTCCACCACCACATACAATGCCTGCGAGAAGAATCCGTGGTTGGAGAACCAAAGAAGAGGCACGCAAACGTAGACATGATGCACCAGCTCCTCCTCCTCCACCAGCACCACCAGCACCACCTTTGCCTTTTCCATCCTCTGACTCAGATACCTCTGATTCAGATACCTCTGAGTTATTGTTTTATGAGGATGTCAATGAAGGACCTTCTGAACGTCCACCTCTTTCAAAGCTTCTCACAGAAGAGATGGAGCGTGTTGTGGCTGGAATGAGGCAAATTCCAGTGCCTCAAAAGCCCAAGAGATTGGAAAAACCATCTTCCCAAGTATTGGGACTCGTTTGTAAGAGGCTATGGACTCCTGATACAAAGCGCAAGGATGTGGAGAACGTACTGAAGAACATGAGAGATGGTGAAGGCACTTCAGACCCCAAGAGTAAAGGCAAGAGGAAGATGGATTAGGTTGAATTTTGTTTTGTTTAGATGATAGATCCAATGTATCTTACTGTTTTTGTCTTTGAACATGAATAAGACTCTGTATTCTCCTTTCATAGATAATCATTCAAACATGTATGCAAATTGTAATTACCCCTGAAAAGATAGAGTAATACTATCAGCAGATACCACAATCAGCAGAAACTCCTATCAGCAGGAACTGGTTTCCGCAGGATCCATGCCATCCGTAGAATGGGCTACAGTAGTATGATATTAATTATCTGTTCCCACCTAACTATCATTTAACGCTGTTTGACCTAGACTTTTGCCTATAAAACAGATCCAAACATTCATCAACCCTCATTCCTCAATTTTAATCCAAAACCATGTCTTCCAAAACAGAGATCATTGATCTAACCTCTTCCTCATCTTCATCATCTAGTGATGGTTGGAATGCCTACTTTCCACCCATTAAACGACCCAGTACACATCCATTAAATACAAAACAAGGAGGCATAAGAAAGCATGAGATGGGGGAACCAAGTCAAACCCCCATTCCTGCTGATTCTGATTCTACGGACGATTCAGACTCTTGGATAGGTTATCCTCCTTCAGATAGAGAACTAGTTTCTCCTTTTCTCTTTACCTCGGATGATGAATCTTCCGAGGATGAATATGAAGATCCCTCCTATCTTCCTCCTTCCACACCTGAGAGACCACAACCAAGGTCTAGGAAGACTAACCTTTCACTTCCAAGATCAAGAGAGGTGGTTCTTGGTCTTCCTGCTTCAGAAGGTAAGGGAGATAGCAAAAGAAAGTGAGATTTGGAGCAGTGGTAAATGTGAAGCTGCCAGGGACCAAACTCACAAGTTCTTGAGCATCTTCATCATCGTTTTCATCAATCCATCTTTCCATTTTCACCTTCAGCTTCTTCATCGTACTGGACATACATATCAACCATTCTTGGCACTGATGATGGACTAATTAGACATAGTGTAGTTGAATATGTAATAGAATAGGCTCTTCTTTTGAACTTGTTTGTAAGCTGTAACTTTGTTCTTGAATGAATGAATCACTCTTGAGTTTATCATTTGTTGTACTTGTTTGTAGTTTACTTCAGTAGAAATGATGTATGACACATTTAATCCACTTCAGTAGTAACCAAGAGTAGCAAGTGTAACACCTTCAGCAGGAATAATGAGAAGCACTTCTATCCTGTTTCAGCATTTACACTAACTTATTCAGCAGCAGCAATCAGCAGCTCACAATTCATAGTTCAAGTAGCCAACTACACCCAACTACATTCTGCAAAATAGACATAAACTAGCAAACCAAACATAAACACTAACATGCTTTTACACACATTAGATGGTTAGTGTTAGAAATCTAAAAATTATACAATTGTACAACAACATTCAATCCTCCCCTGAGGCACATGCCTCCCCTGAGGCTTATGCCTCCCCTCAAATTGTGCATTTAAGGGTTAGCATCCCAATGTGGACAACTAAGTGTTGAAACCTAGGTCCATCAAAGGCTTTTGTCAGTAAATCTGCCACATTTTTATCTATGTGAATTTTAACCACATTGATCAAATGTTTTTCAAATGCATCCCTTATGAAGTGGTGTCGTATCTCAATATGCTTTGTTCTGTTGTGAAAAACTGGATTTTTTACAATGCAAATGGTACTTTGATTATCAATAAAGATTGTGGTGTTCATGAAATTAAACCCATAATCTAGCAACTGATTTTGTATCCAAAGTACCTGCCCACAACAATTGGCAGCAACAACCTACTCTGCTTCAGTAGATGATGTAGCCACAATGGTTTGCTTCTTGCATTGCCAAGAAATCAATCTTCTCCCTAGAAATTGGCAACCTCCAGTAGTGGACCTTCTATCCAGATTTGCACCAGCATAGTCACTATCACTATAAGCTTCCAACTTGAAAGGGGACTCTCTTGGGTACCAAAGACCTAGAAAAGGCTGGCCTTTAAGGTACTTGAAGATCTTTTTGACTGCATTCAAGTGAGAAGTAAGTGGAGTAACTTGATGCCTTGAACAAGCACTCACAGCAAATGTAATGTCAGGCCTAGAAGCTGTCAGATACATCAAAGAACCAATCATAGATCTGTATAGATGAACATTCACAGCTGGATCTGGTTCATTGTTGTTCTTTTGTTTAGGAGCTTCATAGGGAGTGGTGGCAGTTCTGACACTTTCCATACCAAACTTTGTTAAAATGTCTCTCACATATTTCTCCTGATGGATAAATATGCCATCTTGTTTCTGCTGAACCTGTAGACCCAAGAAGAAAGTAAGCTCCCCCATGGCACTCATCTGAAATTCACCCTTCATTAAGTCTTCAAATTCCCTGCACCAAGCTTCTTTGGTGGAGCCAAAGATAATGTCATCCACATAAACTTGCACAAGTATAATATCTCTTGAATCCTTCTTTAGAAAGAGTGTTTTGTCAATGGCACCTCTCCTATAGCCATGCTTCAGTAGAAACTTGGAGAGCCTAGCATACCATGCCCTTGGTGCCTGATGTAGGCCATAAAGAGCTTTGACCACCTTATAAACATATTCTGGGTGATCTGGATCTTCAAAACCTTTGGGTTGAGTGACATAAACTTCTTCTTCAATCTCACCATACAAGAATGCACCTTTGACATCCATCTGATAGACAGTAAATCCTTTGAAAGATGCATAGGCCAAGAAAATTCTTATGGCTTCAACTCTAGCAACAGGTGCAAAAACTTCATCATAATCTATTCCCTCTTCTTGCCTGAACCCCTGAGCCACCAATCTTGCTTTGTTTTTGACAACTATACCTCTTGCATCTCTTTTGTTCTTCAAGATCCATTTTGTCCCAATAGCATACTTCCCATCTGGTAAAGGAACCAATATCCAAACCTGCTGATGCTTGAATTGTTGCATTTCCTCTTGCATTGCCTCAAGCCAACTATTATCTGCAAGGGCTTGGGGAACACTGGTTGGTTCCATTTGAGAGAGAAAACAAGCAACCATACAATGTTGAAAGTCTGTATGATTGTCTCTCTGCTGTTGGGATACATAAGACATAAAAGCAACTTCTCCATACTTTGTCTTCTTCACAGTGCTTCTAGTATGAACCGGATCTTTAGGATCACCTATTATATTCTCCATTGGATGATTAGTGTGAATCCTTTTTGTTGCATTGGGGTTGACATCAATGGTTTTGTCAAGATTGGTCACATGGGATTCATAGTCAGTATCATAGGAAGAGGAAGTGAAGATGCCAGCTTTGGGTTGGTGATTACCAAGATCTGAAGGACTTGGAAAACGTGTATAAGGCTCACCAAAGTCTGTTGACACACGAGTAGAAATAGGAGTAGAAACTGATGGAGCATCAGCAGTAAAGAGGTTATCAGTAGAAACAGGAGTACTGTCAGTAGAACTGTCAGCAGAATCCTGATTTCCACTGATTGCTTGTGCTGATTGTCTCAGAAGTGCTTCAGCATCATTTGTAATCTTTGCACCAAGTTTCTCAGCTTCTTGAGTAGCAGCATGTTCTTGTGTCATGAGCTTAGCAAGATCCTCTGCATAGTATGACTCATCTTCATCTTTCTCAGAAGTATCTTTTGCACTGTTTCCTACAAAATGGTTAGGAGGAATGGAAGGTACAACAATAGTTAGTTCATCAAATTCAGACTCATCCTCTGAGTCTTCATCCTGTACACCTGCATTGTTAGATGGAGCATCTCTTGTACCTGCAGATTGATTAGCAACAAATCTAGTATACCCC
Organism: Artemisia annua; assembly: GCA_014162995.1. Classification (NCBI taxonomy): domain Eukaryota; kingdom Viridiplantae; phylum Streptophyta; class Magnoliopsida; order Asterales; family Asteraceae; genus Artemisia; species Artemisia annua. The sequence continues at coordinate 14,962 of LBNU01006497.1, read as the reverse complement.
AAAGAATCAGTTAAGTAATCCAGGTCAAAGTACCAAGCATGACCATGACCTTGTACATTAGGTTTGTCTTCTAGGTATCTTAGATTAAGAGTCTCCTCTATCCTTTTAGCATTCAAGTTATATACCCTATAAGCCTTACTATGAGCTGAATATCCCACAATGTATCCCTCATCAGCTTTGCCATCAAATTTCCCAAGTGGGTCACTGGTGTTCAAAATGGTCACATGACAACCAAAAGGTCTAAGGTAATGAACAGAAGGAACTTTCCCTGTTAGAAGTTCATAAGGTGTTTTTGTGTGAGGTCTAGTGATAGATACCCTGTTTAGAAAATAGCAAGCAGTGCTTACTGCTTCAGTCCAAAACATTGTGGGTAACTTAGAGTCTGCAAGCATGGATCTTGCTGCCTCTATTAAGGTTCTATTCTTCCTCTCAGGAACCCCATTTTGTTGTGGGGTTCTGGGATGGCTATAGTCCCTTTTTATCCCCTTTGAATTACAAAATTCTATTAACACCACATTTTTGAACTCAGTTCCATTATCACACCTTATACCTTTAACCTTTTTATTAAGTTGGTTTTCAACTAGGGTAATAAAATCTTTTAAAATTGGAGATGTTTCATCTTTAGTTTTCGAAAAGAATACCCAGCAAAACCTGCTATAATCATCAGTGATTACTAAACAGAAATACTTATGATCAATACTTCTCACTTGAGTTGGACCAAAGAGGTCCATATGTAGCAACTGAAGTGGATCTGTGATATTGCTCACTGCTGTAATGGCTTTGTAAGAGGCTCTGTGTTGTTTTCCTTTGTTGCAGGCAACACAATTGTGTTCATTGGTGAAGACCTTGGAAGGAAGCCCTTGAACAAGACCAAGTTTAGACAGCTTGTTGATGGTCTTGAAGTTCACATGAGCCATCCTTCTATGCCATTTGGTAGATTCATCCAAGGAAGCTTTAGCCACCAAACATGTTAGATCACTGTCAGGTTGTACCTCATTTAAGTTGAATGTGTACAAATTATTGCTTCTGGGAACCCTCAGCAGAATTGGTGTATCTGCTGGAAGTTGGAAGTCTTTGTTGAGTACCAGACATTCATCTTCTGAGAAGAAAACTTTGTTCTTTTTATCACAAATTTGTGACACTGAGAACAAATTGAAGTGCTGCAGTTCCTTCACATAAAGTACATTTTCAAAATCCAGCATGGGTGTTCTGATAGTTCCTTTTCCTGTGATTCTACCATTTCCTCCACCAAAGGTCACATTTCCTCCACTTGCAATGGGTATAAAGTTAATCATCTTTTCTCTGTTTCCTGACATGCTCCTTGAACAACCACTATCTACTATGCCAACTTCTTTACTTAGTAATGGATGATCCTACAATAAAAAAAAAAAAATATACAAAATATAAGTACACTTTGGAGACTCAAGTCATTACTGACTTGAGCCTGCCTTGTGGATCATAAGAAGTAGGCCATGTAGATGTATAAGATCCACCATTGTTCTTGGATCTTCTTTGATAATTAGATCCCCAGTTAGTCCAAGAACAACCTGCTGAGGGCTTAACAGCAGTATCCCATGGTCCCCCCAACCCATATACATAGGTTGATAATAACTAGGCCAATAACCATTCTTATAATAAGACGAAACAGATCGAGTGAATGGTCTTGCAACATGTCTTTTCCTATATGATGAAAAAGTTCTATCAGCAGAAACTGAAGCATCAGCAGATGCTGATTTATCAGCAGTATTGTATCTGCTGGTAGATTGAGTTGCTTGTGGAATATAAGCAGGTATGTCATCAACACGTTTCCACATTTGTCTAGTTGTCTTAGCACAATCACCCATTCTTTGCTCATGAAACTTACAATCCTTAATTAAATGAGATTTGCTTCCACACACAAAACATTTCTTCTTTCTAGAAGATTTAGCAACAAAAGAAGTTCTATTGAAAGCATTCAAACCACAAACATTAACAGAATTGTTTTTGACAGAATTAACATTATTGTTTTGCAAAGAATTAAATAACAAGTCTTCAGTAGAAACTGTCTTTGAATGAGATTCATCAGCAGCAACTCCTAGAGGCTTGTGTGAGGACTTGGGTGAAGGCTTGAAGGAGGTCTTGGGAGGGTCTGACTTATCACTTGAATCACAGCTTTCATAGGCAGTAGACCCTTTTTCAGAAGACTTGTCACTGCAAGAGACAGAGTCAGCATCATTAGTAACAGGGTCAGATAAGTCACTTGACTTTTTGCCATATAAATGATGTGATCCATCAAAGTCAACTGTAATGGATAGGTCAATGGGCATATGTTCTCCTCTAATGGGACCAGGGACAGCATGTAATGTGCCTTCTTTAACATAGTTTGCTAATCCTGCTGGTGTAGTTTTTCTACTGTCATCCCTAGCTTCTAATCCCACATATTTCTTAAAACCTAAACCTATACCAGAATTTACAGCTTGACAACCATACAAACTTCTAGCTAAGTTATCACCTGATATTAACCACTTCTTTTGTGTAGCTATTTCATTATCTAGCTTCTCTTGAAGAACTTGTTTATCAGATTCTAAATTAGCTTTTAACTTCTTAGTATAGATTAACTCATCTTGAGCACATTTTAATTCCTGTTTCAACCCTTTTATTTCCTCCTCATAAGCAACTTGATTCTTTTGAAACCAAATCTTTTGTTTTTCTACTATCTTTAGACCACGTTTATATGACTCAAGGTCTTTATAACACTCATTATATTTAGGTTTCAATTCATCATATTGTTCTTTAAGTTCATTATATCTTATACTACAACCAAACACACAGTTATGTACCTGAGAGATGCCCATAAGAGCAAATTGATCATGAGAATCCTCTGAAGTACAGCTTGCCAGCAATCCACTCTGATCACTATCACCATCACTCCTCTCATGAGCCTTCCAGTCAACATGATCATCCAGAGTGATCAAAGCTGTGGGATATCCAGTTTTTGCAGTATCAACTTCCCCTTGTTTCTGCTGATAGGTAGAATACCTAACCTCATCAGTAGATTTCCTATCCTTGCATTCTCTAGAGAAGTGACCCATTTGACCACAAGTGTAACACTTGATCTTCCTTCTGTCAAACCTGGCTGAATCCCTGCCATTGAAACCAAACTTCCTCCCAGCCTTTTTCTCAAATCTCTTGATGCTTAATGAAAGCATAGCCACCTGCCACTTCAAGTTCATCTCTTCCATATCCAATGGATCCACCTGTTCAAAGTCCTCATAGGAGAGTTGCTGCTGAGATTCACAATCAGCAACAAAGGAGTGAAGTACATCTTCCAACACACTACCAGAAGAATGTGATTTGGTTGGTGTGTATGAAGATGATGCAGATGAAATTGGACTTGAACTAGGAGGCATTATATTGGATGTAGAACCAACAAAAGCTGAGTAATTTGGAGTAGTTGAGCGAATAGGACTTTTGACATCTGGTTCAAGAGTTTTGAGCTTGTTGTATAAGTCATCAAAGCTCATCATATCCAATCCACCCTTGGCTTTGAGTGCAATACTTACTTGAAGCCATGATGGAGGCAAGGATCTTAAGAATTTAGCATTGCAATCTTCATTGTCTGGCCTTGCCTTCAGCTGATTCAATTGACTCAGAATCTTGTGAAATTTGTCATAACCCTTGTGTATACCTTCTTCCTCAGTGATCTGAAACTCTTGAAACTGCTGCTTCAGCATTGACTTCCTCATCCTTCTTGACTCATCATTCCCACCAAATCTAGCTTTAATCGCCATCCAGAGATCCTTTGCATCAGACATGAAGTGAAAGTCACCCAAGTGGTCTGGAGGTATAGCTTGAAGAAGTATAGTTCTAACTTTGTTTTCCCTCTGAAGAGCAAGAACCTCTTCAGCAGATGTGGGATCAAGATAGTATATTCTACCATCTGCATCAGTACCAGTCCTCTTTGGACTATTACCTTTAAGTACTACCTTCCAAAGATTATGGTCAATGTTGGTAATCCAGTTCTGCATCTGCATTGCCCAGAGTTCATACTCTTCTTTCTTAAGGTAAGGGAATTTTGCATTGCTGTTTGAGAGAGTGAGGTGATGTAGGGATGTTGTGTTTTGATTGTGTGTTGTATCTGACTCAGCATCAGATCCAGACATTATGTAAAGTTGTGTTGTTGAGGAGTGGTTTAAAGAATTGATTTTCTTAGTATCAAAGAGACTCTCCCGAGGCTCTGATACCACTTGTTGAATCTATATAACCTTGATAGATCTTGTAGCTCTCGTTGATCGTTAGCAGTGTCTATGTAATCACAAACACTCTAATAGAGAATCTCCAAAGCTTGTACTCTAATGCGGAAAACAAATACAAGCATAAACAATTAATACTAAGAACACTTAATCCTCTATGGATTATATATTAAAAACTTATAAACTTGTTCGTTACATCAAACATAAACTTGTGTTCCTTTTATAGAGAAGGAACTCTAACCTAAACCGTTTCTCAAGAAACGTATAATCTATTAACTTTAAATGATATGCATTATCTTTTCCTAATATAACTCATGCATATCCTAACTACATTACATAATACGCGGTTTTTATTAAGTCCGCAGAAACTAAACATGCTGAACTATATCTTCAGCAGTAAAACATCATCAGCAGAATCTGATCTTCAGCAGATTCCCTTCAGCAGCAACCATCAGAGGAATTCAGACTCAGCAGAATTCCCAACAGTTGCTGCAAAGAAGAAAAAATCCAAAGAGAAAGCAGACCGCATACGAGAGTTAAAACTAAATAAATAAAGAAAACTAAATAAAGACACTAAGCTTCCAGCAACTTTAATAGTTGATGGATCTAAACACACAGCTTGTGTTAGAATGATACTTTGAGTTATACTAACAAGTATGCGAAATATACTTAGTAGTACTCAGAAGATTCATTGTATTATGAGTGAGAATAGTTGTATAAGATGAACACAAAGCTTCAATATTATTGATAATAATACGAGTGATGTTGCTTATCACTAGGGTTACACCTTGAAGCTCTCTTGAATAATTCGTACCTAGAACATTAACCTAGGACCTCCTTTTATAACACAAGGAGTCCTTTACAAGATAAGTATAATGTTATCTAAATAGAATATACACACAATCTAATATATACTTATCAATACACGATTACAAACAGTTATCTCATAATCAGTGGTAATAGTATGTACTAGCAGTGGTAATGTGTTTCCACTACTAGTGCCTTCTTCAACAGTGGTTACCTCCATACTTAGCCGTGGTAACTGTTAATATAATTCCCAACAATCCTCCCCTAAACTTATGATTTCTCTGCAAATCAATAAGTTTTTTCAATCTGCATCATCTGTAAGGATTTGGGGAATTCTACCAAACACTCACTTTCTTCTTAAGGCCTGAATAGCTCTTGAACATTGATCTTGTATCCTATGTATCAAAGCTCTGACCTTTTCAGTATCTTCATGAACTCTTATCCTTGTACACAACATTACAGTGAGAGTTCCAGCTCTGAGTAGGTATTCCTTCTCAGCAAACATGAATGCATCCACTCCATCTTTTGTAGAAACATGATGAACCTCACATGAATCATAATAAGTCTATGTAGTACTGGGACATGAAGATTCAAACTTCCAGAAATCATCATTAGAATTAGGTTCATAAAGCCTTCTTAGATCAACCCATAGTTGCATTTCTTTCACATATTTGAGACTGTCAGCCTGGAATCTTTTTTGAACCAATCTCCACAGTGTATCAAGATCATCTCTATCACATGCTTTAATAAATTCTTCAAACTGAATTAATGATGAAGTTTCACTACCTAACCTTGTAATCTTCCATGTTGAAGCAAAATTGCTAGCAATGTAAACTTCCCAATCAACAATAGGATGTTTGACTTGCAGTGGGTCTGGATAAAAGTCTTCCTCTTCAATCATAATCATGGCAGTCAGCTATTCTTCTGTAAACTTCTCAGATTGGAATTCTTGTTCTTTAGCAAACCTTGTTTCCTTGAGAGTCTGAGGTTCACTAATTTTAGCTTTTCTCTTGAGATTAGGATATCTTCTTTCTTCTCTTTAGAGTTCATTGGAATAAAATCATTATCTTGTCTTTTAACTCTGTAGTAGATACCTTCAATCTGCTTAGGTAGCATTCCTTTGAACTGAGACATTTTCCATCCACCAACATGAAAACAATAAGATTTCATCAATGAAATAACTTGTGCCTTGGTTGGTTGTCTTGGTTTCTTTTAACCTTTTCTGACTGTGCCTATTGCATCTTGAAGTGCTTGTTGATTCTTCATTTGTAAGAAATCCTTCAATTGTGCTGATCTTTGTTCTTCAGTTAAAGTTCTATCTACAATAAGGTCAATTGATTTCTTCTTGACCACTGGATCATTAGCAATCATGAATTCAATCTCTTGTTCAGTTGGCACATAGGTGAACTCTGGAGTCTTCTCTCTGAGAACTGTAGGTGGAACAGTGGAAATTGGATCCACTTCCATTGGNTTGTGAGTGAGTATAGTTGTATGTAACACAAAGCTTCAATATTATTAATGATAATAATACGAGTGATCTTAGCTATCACTAGGGTTACACCTTGAAGCTCTCTTGAATAATTCGTACCTAGAACATTAACCTAGGACCTCCTTTTATAACACAAGGAGTCCTTTACAAGATAAGTATAATGTTATCTAAATAGAATATACACACAATCTAATATATACTTATCAATACACGATTACAAACAGTTATCTCATAATCAGTGGTAATAGTATGTACTAGCAGTGGTAATGTGTTTCCACTACTAGTGCCTTCTTCAACAGTGGTTACCTCCATACTTAGCCGTGGTAACTGTTAATATAATTCCCAACAATCCTCCCCTAAACTTATGATTTCTCTGCAAATCAATAAGTTTTTTCAATCTGCATCATCTGTAAGGATTTGGGGAATTCTACCAAACACTCACTTTCTTCTTAAGGCCTGAATAGCTCTTGAACATTGATCTTGTATCCTATGTATCAAAGCTCTGACCTTTTCAGTATCTTCATGAACTCTTATCCTTGTACACAACATTACAGTGAGAGTTCCAGCTCTGAGTAGGTATTCCTTCTCAGCAAACATGAATGCATCCACTCCATCTTTTGTAGAAACATGATGAACCTCACATGAATCATAATAAGTCTATGTAGTACTGGGACATGAAGATTCAAACTTCCAGAAATCATCATTAGAATTAGGTTCATAAAGCCTTCTTAGATCAACCCATAGTTGCATTTCTTTCACATATTTGAGACTGTCAGCCTGGAATCTTTTTTGAACCAATCTCCACAGTGTATCAAGATCATCTCTATCACATGCTTTAATAAATTCTTCAAACTGAATTAATGATGAAGTTTCACTACCTAACCTTGTAATCTTCCATGTTGAAGCAAAATTGCTAGCAATGTAAACTTCCCAATCAACAATAGGATGTTTGACTTGCAGTGGGTCTGGATAAAAGTCTTCCTCTTCAATCATAATCATGGCAGTCAGCTATTCTTCTGTAAACTTCTCAGATTGGAATTCTTGTTCTTTAGCAAACCTTGTTTCCTTGAGAGTCTGAGGTTCACTAATTTTAGCTTTTCTCTTGAGATTAGGATATCTTCTTTCTTCTCTTTAGAGTTCATTGGAATAAAATCATTATCTTGTCTTTTAACTCTGTAGTAGATACCTTCAATCTGCTTAGGTAGCATTCCTTTGAACTGAGACATTTTCCATCCACCAACATGAAAACAATAAGATTTCATCAATGAAATAACTTGTGCCTTGGTTGGTTGTCTTGGTTTCTTTTAACCTTTTCTGACTGTGCCTATTGCATCTTGAAGTGCTTGTTGATTCTTCATTTGTAAGAAATCCTTCAATTGTGCTGATCTTTGTTCTTCAGTTAAAGTTCTATCTACAATAAGGTCAATTGATTTCTTCTTGACCACTGGATCATTAGCAATCATGAATTCAATCTCTTGTTCAGTTGGCACATAGGTGAACTCTGGAGTCTTCTCTCTGAGAACTGTAGGTGGAACAGTGGAAATTGGATCCACTTCCATTGGGGCAGTGGTTTCCATTCTATCCAACCTTTTAGCCTCCATGAAACTTGCAATATCTAATTCATCCTGCCTTTTCTTGTTTGCAATTTCATCTTCTCTGAACATTCTTGCAACTTCAGCATCATGATCAATTTGAGCTTGCTCTCTTTTTGAAATCTTCCTTTGTTGCTCTTCACTGTGTAAAACTGCTTTTCCTTTTTCCTTCCTTATTCTTTCAAGTTCTTCTTCTGTAATGGTAATGGTCTGACCAGCAGTGGGAACCATTTGCTCTGCAGTGGAAATAGTAGCAGTGGAAGATGCTTGCTCTAGTTGACTTGTACCTGTGAGCTGTTGAGGAATTTGTTCTTGAGTATCAACTTCCTCTGTACCTTTGCTTTCTCCAATTGGTTCATCAAATGCCACATCTGTAATACCAAAATCAAAGTCAAAATCATCATCTTCAAAGTCAATCCTCCTCCCCTTAGTCTCAGCATCTGTGTTGAATCTATATAACCTTGATAGATCGTGTAGCTCTCGTTGATCGTTAGCAGTGTCTATGTAATCACAAACACTCTAATAGAGAATTTCCAAAGCTTGTACTCTAATGCGGAAAACAAATACAAGCATAAACAATAAAATACTAAGAACACTTAATCCTCTATGGATTATATATTGAAAACTTGTAAACTCGTTCGTTACATCAAACATAAACTTGTGTTCCTTTTATAGAGAAGGAACTCTAACCTAAACCATTTCTCAAGAAACGTATAATCTATAAACTTTAAATGATATGCATTATCTTTTCCTAATATAACTCATGCATATCCTAACTACATTACATAATACGCGGTTTTATTAAGTCCGCAGAAACTAAACATGCTGAACTATGTCTTCAGCAGCAATACTTCATCAGCAGAATCTGGTCTTCAGCAGATTCCCTTCAGCAGCAACCATCAGTGGAATTCACACTCAGCTGAATTCCCAACAATCCTCCCCTAATCTTGAATTTGACCAGAGTTAAGTTCAAGATTTCTTGATAGATCGTTAAACATAGTACACTAGAGGATTGACTTCAAACATCAGCAGCAAAGAATCAAAAAGATAACATCTCTATGATGAAGAAGCTGGAAACACAATATCTTTGCAGCAAAATATGACAACTGATACATCAAAACAGATTAGTTTCATACTATTCTCATCACATCCAGGTGTATGAACTCCTGTGAGAGGTGAATCATTGAAAATAATGGATTTAATGTCTCTTTACCAATATCCATTACTACTGGAGTAGCCAAATGTTTAAGTTTGAAAACTATGGTACACTGATAACCATATGATTTTTAGTAAATCATCAACTATAAACGGATTTGAGATGTCTTTACCTGTAGCCGTTTGCTCAGGACTAGCCAATTCTTAAAGGAAACACCCTTGGTGAATTGATAACCAATATGGATTTCCACTGCCTTTACCACAAGCCATATACTTATGGGCTAGTCAATTCTTAGAATATTCAGAGAATAAGATCCATGGTGAATTGATGACCATTTCAACTCTCAGCAATTAAGCAAGGGTGAGTTGAGTACCCTATGATTTTTGGCAAACCATCACAGCCATCAACAGATTTGATTAGTCTTTACCAAAGCTGTACCCTTTGGACTAGCCAACTCTTTAATGGACACAAGTCACATCTGGTGAGTTGATAACCATCAACAGAGTTACTATACAACAAATCTGCAATTAGTACATTTTTTTTACTAAAATAAAAGAATAAACAAAATATACAACAATTACCCCAAAGAAGCATCAATGGTGACCCCATGCTGTGCTTTCATACCCATTTTGAACTGAATACTACTCCTTATAGCTGTAATCAATTGCTCAGCATGAGTCATGTCATTGCCACACACATCATAAGGAACTAGCAGCTTCATCTCCAACATTTGATTCAGAATCCTTAAAGAGATGGGATAGGTAATCTCAGCACACATGTAGAGAACCTTGCCAGCATCAGTAGACAATACATGAACATTGGGTAGAGGATAAAACTTCCAATTAGAAACCTCCCATCTTGACTGTCCCATCCAAACATCAAAACCTCTACTAAGATGAAAATTGGAATCAAACAACACAGTCAAATCACCTTTCAAATACATACCACTCCCAGTAGGTTGTTTGTTCTTATAATAGGAGGTAACCCAAGAATACAACTTCAGCAGATCCTGTCTATCCACAAAAGTTAAAATTTCACTCAGAAAAGAGAAATATTTAACTGTCCCATCTGCTCTGTGGATAACATTAATATCCTGATCCTTGTATTGAACTGGATGAACCTCCCAACTAACCAAAGGAACATGAGGAATAGGATCTTCACCATCATCTTCCTCAACCTCAATATATTCTGAAGCATCTAAGGGAGTAACCAAACTAGTAGGAGGCCTCTTTCTACCTTGAGTCTTCCTTCTTGTAGCAGTAGAAGATGCATCAGTAGTATCTGGCTCAGATTTAACTGGAGTTGAGGCAGGTACTGAAGGATCAGCAGGAACTTCTGTAGATGCTTCAGTAGAAACATCTTTTGATGCTTCAGCAGGAACAGAGTGTTTAGTAGTGTCTGGAACTGCTGAAGATGTCTGAGCAAGATCTGGAACTGCTGAAGGTGTTTCAGCAGGAATAGATACTGAAGGAGCAGCATCCATAGGCACACCAGTTGTAACTCTAGCCTCTGCAGCCCTAGCAAAATCAGCCTTATCATCTTCCAGCATCTTCTTAATAGCTTCCTCACTTAATTGATCTTCCAAAATTTGCTTCTTAGTTCTTTGCCTAGTAACTGGTCCTGTAGGAACCATAGGAGCCTTTCCCTTATCAGGTAAAACAGAAGATTCAGTAGAATGGAGTGCCTCAGCAGTAGTCTCATGTGTAGACTTCAGCCTTTTAGAAGGTGGTTCCTCAAGTTTCTGCTGAACAGAACTCTTCTGGCTTATAGACATAATGTAGTTATAAGTTTTTACCAGTTTCTCATGAGGCATGTTCCAAACCTTTTCTTTACTCCATCCAGAATTAAACACAGCTGGACTCATATTTTTCACCACCACTCGCATAGTATGAGTGAGTTCAGCTTGAGTAGGAGGTTTAGCCAATTTAGCTTTGAGTTTCTTTGCATCCTCCTCTTTCTTCTTCTTCCTTAGCAAGGCAACAATGTCATCAGTGGTAGCATTATCACCCATTAGATCCCGAGTAAGAGAAGCATTGGAAGCAATTTGAGCTCCAATATTCATCCAGTCAGTTTCATCAAACTCAGCTGCCATGGCATCCAGCACTTTCCTTCTTTCAGGGGGTAAGGTAGAGACATAAGTGGCCTGTACTCGTTCAACTTCTGCATTTAGCTTTGCCTGTTCTTGTTCAGCCAAAGCTTGACTCCTCTGATATTCCTCATGTGCTGCAAACAGTCTCTCTTGGGAAAGTAGTTCCTCCTTAGTAATCTCATCTGTACCAAGATCCTGATCAACCACAGGAATTTGAGCATGTTCAGTAGCTTCAAATAGCTTAGACTCAGCAGGTTGAGGTGTAGTATCATGAATCTTTGGAGAAGAAGGGTGTGCAGGCTCAGCAGATGCAGAAACAGAAGCAGAAGAAACCGAAGGAATTTGGGACTTCAACTTGACAGAACTAATCAGCATTATCTATATCCATGAATTGAACATCTGCATCAGCAGCACCAGACTGCCCTTTAGAAGTATCAGCAGTTGTAGGTTTTGGAGATGGAGAGTGTGCAACCTCTGTAGCATCAGCCAACATATGAAGAGGATCAAGAGAGGCAGATCCCTTTGTTGCAGTCTCAGCAGGAATCTCCAACTCATCCTCTGAATCAACCACAAATTTTCTTTTCTTTGTGTTCCCCAGTTGAGCTTCCAAATCCTTGACTCTCTCTGTCAGTTCATGTATTTGACCCCCAAGTTTGCTGTTGGTCTGCTTTAACTCACTTTCCAAAATACCTACTTGTACAACATACCTGTTTAACAACTCATAAATTTTGGTTAGTGAAATTGGGTCCTCAACTGTACCATCTGGTTTACCAGAGGTTTGTGGAGCTTCATTGGACCTGTTAGGAGACATGTGAACCTTATCACCAGTAGTGGTGGTATCATTCAAGACCTTTCTAGCTTGGCTAGAAGTCTGAGGTGCAGTGAATATTGGTGGTTCATTATTAGGTTCAGTAGCAAATGATTCAAAGAACTCATCAAGGTCACCAAATTGGTCAGTCAGTGGTGTCTGTTCTACATTCCTCGAGTCAACTAATTCTTCACCAGCATTAGTGGCTGGTTCCAGAGGATCAGTAGGATGCTCATTAGGAGCAATAGGCCTAGGAGAAACCACCTGCTGTTCATCAGCAGTCACTGAGGTTGAAGCCTCAGCAGCATGAGATGGACCAGCAGCATCCTCAGCTGCGGATGCATTGGCATCAGCAGCTTCAGGAAGAGGTGGAACACTACCATCAGCAGCATTAGGACTAGATGGATTATCACCTTCAGCTGCACCAGCATTGTCACCAGCAGGCAACATAGCTGGAGGTAGAGGCCAATGGGTGCCAGAAAATCCACTTTCCATGTTTGAAAACACCTTAGCAGCTAATTCAATAACATGTGTGTGAGTTCTATCTACAGTTTGAATCCCTATAATGATTTGAAGAAACCTAGGATACATATAAAATTTATTTTTAACAGCCTGAATGTTACCAATCATGCCCCTAAAAATATATCTAGAAAAATTAAAATTTGTACCCTTGGAGATATTAGCAATAGCACAAGCTACGTGAGTAGAAAATTGATCCAGACCTCCTGTCTTATTACTCATGCACTTCAACAAGGTATGCACCAGAAACTTCCATTTTGGACAAAAGAGCTTATTGTACCACACCTTTCCATCCCCTCGATAACCAATAGCTCTCAATGCTGGAAGTATCACAGACTTATCTTCATGATATTCACCATCCGCATCTTTTAATTGAAGTTTGCTGCGGATCAATGACTCAGTGACCACATACTTTTTACCATCAATCCAAGAAACAATTTGGGTCTCAGTATCGGATACCACAGCCGTATCCCAAAATTGTGTGACCAATGATTCGCACACCAGGTCCGGACAATGTGTCAGAGCAAAGTGAATATTAGATCTCTTCAAGAAGTCTACCATAGGTTCAAATACTTCTTTACCTTTAACTTTACCCAGAAAAGCAATTAAGTTGTGATCACTTTTAAACACAAGGTTAGCCATAGAGAAATGGTGAAACAGAAATGATCTTGAGAGGTTTAGTGATGGGTTTGAGTTTATAATGAGTGGGATTCAGTTATTTTGAAGTGGGATACACACGATTAGTTTTATAAGGAAGTTACCAATAATCGTGGGGGTTAGTTAACAGCGAATCTTTAGAGAATCGTTTGACTAATTTGACTTTATAACGTACCCAAAAGAAAACCCATTTTTACCCATCAGCAGATTGAAAAGTCCATCCGTAGAAACCCACGGTCAATCCGCAGCATCAATGACAGGCTGTCATCCACTCCCATCTTTTGGAACTGACTCTTCATCAATCGTCTTAAAAGCCCAATCAACATTATAAATACCTCTCAAATCATCCTTAACCATAATTATCCATTGAGTAATCGTATTTGCATCCAAAACCACATCATGAGTATCATATACATATCATCTGTTCAGAATCATCGGAGCACAATGATTTACCATCACCATCACAACCAATGCCAATTCCACCACCACATACAATGCCTGCGAGAAGAATCCGTGGTTGGAGAACCAAAGAAGAGGCACGCAAACGTAGACATGATGCACCAGCTCCTCCTCCTCCACCAGCACCACCAGCACCACCTTTGCCTTTTCCATCCTCTGACTCAGATACCTCTGATTCAGATACCTCTGAGTTATTGTTTTATGAGGATGTCAACGAAGGACCTTCTGAACGTCCACCTCTTTCAAAGCTTCTCACAGAGGAGATGAAGCGTGTTGTAGCTAGAATGAGGCAAATTCCAGTGCCTCAAAAGCCCAAGAGATTGGAAAAACCATCTTCCCAAGTATTGGGGCTCGTTTGTAAGAGGCTATGGACTCCTGATACAAAGCGCAAGGATGTGGAGAACGTACTGAAGAACATGAGAGATGGTGAAGGCACTTCAGACCCCAAGGGTAAAGGCAAGAGGAAGATGGATTAGGTTGAATTTTGTTTTGTTTAGATGATAGATCCAATGTATCTTACCGTTTTTGTCTTTGAACATGAATAAAACTCTGTATTCTCCTTTCATAGATAATCATTCAAACATGTATGCATATTGTAATTACCTCTGAAAAGATAGAATAATACTATCAGCAGATACCACAATCAGCAGAAACTCCTATCAGCAGGAACAGGTTTCCACAGGATCCATGCCATCCGTAGAATGGGCTATAGTAGTATGATATTAATTATCTGTTCCCACCTAACTTTCATTAAACGCTGTTTGACCTAGACTTTTGCCTATAAAACAGATCCAAACATTCATCAACCCTCATTCCTCAATTTTAGTCCTAAACCATGTCTTCCAAAACAGAGATCATTGATCTAACCTCTTCCTCATCTTCATCATCTAGTGATGGTTGGAATGCCTACTTTCCACCCATTAAACGACCCAGTACACATCCATTAAATACAAAACAAGGGGGCATGAGAAAGCATGAGATGGGGGAACCAAGTCAAACCCCCATTCCTGCTGATTCTGATTCTACGGACGATTCAGACTCTTGGATAGGTTATCCTCCTTCAGATAGAGACCTAGTTTCTCCTTTTCTCTTTACCTCGGATGATGAATCTTCTGAGGATGAATATGAAGATCCCTCCTATCTTCCTCCTTCCA
>LBNU01006495.1:4662-14700 GCA_014162995.1 Artemisia annua | reverse complement strand
TTGTAGATCCCGCAACTCTTTTTTCCCGTAAAAATGCCTTTGTTGTTCTCAGACTGGCTTTCTTCATTCTTGGTTGTTTTGCTTTGGGTTGTGGTGGTGGTGGTGATTGGTCTGATGATGATGATGATGATGATTCTTCTTCTGTGTCTGATTCTGATTCTGAGTGAGGTGGAGATGGATCTTTTGGTGGAGAATCCTGAGGAATAGAAGGTTGTTTAGGTGTCGGAGATCTTTCCTTTGGCGGTGAATGCATTTCGGTGTCATGGAACTGATCACCTTGATCTTGGTTTTGGGTCTGATCATCCAAATTTCCCTCTACTGGTTCCTCTATGGTTTTCTCTGTCAGATCTTCTCCTCCTTGACCTTCTAATTCTAACTCTGGAGAGATATTCTCTGTCTCCTTCTGTTTTTCATCAGTCTCTTTGTCTCCAGCTTCTTTCATGAGTATGTCGCCCTCAGCATCTTTATCTTGTTGTTCGGTTTTGGTTGTGGTGTCTGTTGGGGAAATCATGGAAGAACTAGAGCCGACTCCTTGAGCTTGAAGTTCAAGTTGTCGTTGATGAGCCTGTTGTTGTTCCAGGTTGAGACGAGCAGCCAGTTGCATTCTCTTTTGCTCTTCTTTCTCCAGGTTTCGGGTGTCAACGACTACGCTTTTCAGCTTGCCTTTGTCAGTTGAAGGTTCAGATTCAGGTTGTGTAGTTTCATTATCATCATGGCCAGGTTCACGGATGACAATTCCTGTTCGTGGTTGTTGTTGTTGCTCATGGAGAGTTTCCAAACTTAGTTGTTTTGCCAGTTCGAGCTCAGGATCCTCTTGAGCAACATACCTTATTTCATAGTCCCCTCCTTCATCTGTGTCGGTTTCGGTTTCTGAGCCAAATTCTGACCCACTTGCTTCAGATGGTGATGGTGATGGTTCAGGTGACGGGACTTTCTTCTTGGTGACTCTTCTTTTAGGGGTTGCAGCAGGCTTAGACTTTGGCTGTTTTGGATTTTGAGTACTGCTGGATCTTCCAAACTTAGCACCTCTCTTGCTGCGTGTCTCCCTAATGTATCTCGGAACTTCTTCGGGTTCAGTGAATCCAACTTTCCTAGCTTGGAAGGCCAGATCGTAGATTCGGTAGTTCGAAGATGCACGAATCTTGTCAGTCAGAAGATTTTCAGGAATTCTCAGGCCAGTGGTCCTTGGAGTGAATTGAATGGACTTGACGAAAGCAATCTTTTCATCGTCCACAATGCTGTGCTTTGGTTCTGTACGGTCAAACATTCTTTGGTTAAACTCTGGAGTTTTCCCGCAGAGGTGGGCAATGAACATCTTGGTGAACCTCAAGAACGGAATCATGGTTCGATCTTTAGAACGGATCTGAAAGATGATGTCGCTCATGATAGGATCGGCAAAGTCAATGTTCGTTCTGCTCATCATCCCCCAGAATACTTGCAGATGTGATAGTCGGGGATGTTCATGACCACTCTTTCGACCCGTAACAGATCTGATGATAAGCATGTAGAAGGTTCTCCATGGTTGAGGTAGATTCTTGATGTTGATCTTGGACAATATGATTCTGGAGGACTCTTCTGTATCATACCCAAGCTCAATCATGTAGTCGAGTATTTCAAGCTCTGTCATCATCGGTTCATACACTTCGGAAGTAGGAAGCATGAGAGCTGTCCTGAGAACATCTAGATCAACTTCATATTCTTGTTGTTCTAGAGTGACCGTGAACGAGGCATCATCCAAATTGACCTTTGCAGTGCGCCAAAACTGATGAATGTAGAAGGTTGGGACTGAAGCAGACTTCGTAAGTACTTCTTTGCATGGATGAGCCAATAGAATATCCCTGACGATCCGACAAGAATCTTCAGTAATTCTGAGCTTGTTGAAGTCAATGCGAAGATTAGTCTTGCCAAGAGACACATTGTAGTCAGCTGGAACTACTTCACCAAGTGTCATTAGTGGAAGATTCTGTGCAGGTGCATTTTCAGCTTGTTGTTGTTGTTGAGCCATTGTGAACTGAAAATGTAATGTCATAAGTTCAAACATTCAACTTGTTAGTTTGTTAGTTAACGTACGAGTTTGAAACTTAAGACCATTTCATTTTTCATTTTGCATGCAAGTTTCATTAAGCTCGTGAGATGTTTGTTATGACGATGATAAATTGTATGTTATCTAAGACGTAATGTTAAACATTCAAAACACATTATGCAACTTAAATACATCTAATAGATAATACAAACACTAAACATCCACAAGATATTAATGCAATGGCCACATACACATGAATACAAGTCCACAAGAATACAACTTAGTTTTTATAAAGTTTACATGTTATACAAACTTTTCAAAAATTATTCTAAGTGTGATCTCGATAACTTGTAAATTTGTGTTCTCGATAATTCTCCAATTCAGTGTTCTCGATAACATTTGTATTGAGAGTTCTCGATAACTTTCAAGTTTGAAAGATCTCGATAACTTACAAACCAAATGTTCTCGATAACTTTGAAAAGATTTCGATAGGCACTGTTCACAGGATCTCGATAACTTTTGGGTTTTCGAAAACTTCAAGGATCTCGATAATTTTCTTCGAAATCTCGATAAGTTATAAAAGATCTCGATAACCTAAGTTAGAGGTTTTCGATAACTTATCAAGAATTTCGAAGAAAGTTCTCGATAACTTTGATTTATCGAAATTTCTTATACAAGAAATTTCGAGATTGCATGTAGACGTACGTTTGATGAATATTGTTGTTTCCTTGATTGAACCTGATGCATTTAAGTACAAAAACAGAGTTAAACACATAATCATCAAACATTTCCATGATTTCGATAAACATGCATGAACCCTAAATTATCTAGATCTTTTGTTAACTGATAACATGTTGTTTAAACAGTTAATACATACAATTAAAGCATATTCAAACATGATATGATCATTGAATTAGAACAAACAACAACATATAGAAAACACCCAATTCAACGAATCCTCAAGAACATCTAGATCATGCATAACATGAAATTAAAACGATTCAAGCATACAAACATGTTCTAATAACCTTAACTAACATATCCCACCAACAATATCACACAAACTAACACTATTTCTCAAAAACTCAAATTAGCGAATACTAGGGGTCATCGAAATCCATTGATTCATGTTATAGGTTAAGATTCAAGCTTGGAAACATGATAAGGACAGTTAGAAACATAAAAGCCCTATGTCTAATTAACCTAAACAATCAAAAACAATGATCTCTATTTTTACGTGAACCCTAGGTCTCGAAATCAAGAACACGCAAAATCTAACCATTAACACGTTAATTCCTTGAAAACCCTTCGTTATAATGATGTAAGGATCATGAAATAATTTACCTTTTGAAGATTTATAGTCCGGATTAATGGTTTGATTCTTGGCCGTTTGATGAGTTAGAGAGAAAAGGTGTTTTTGGTTTTTGATAATTATGAAAAAACGGGGGGGTGAGTAGTTTGGGTGAGATATTTTCAACTTTCACAACTTGGCAATTATGGTCCCCTAACTATGTATTTTCAATGTTAAGTCCTAAATAGTTATAGTTAACGGTTACTTTAAGGACTTAAGGCAACTATAATAACTAAGGTATAACTAGAGTGGAGTGAGTCATCAGTAACCACCAAAATTAAAAGCAAAAGAAATCTTTTAATGCAAGTGCACGTCAATTGTGTAAATTTGAGAAATTTTGACGACCTTTCTCCCCCTCAACATTTGGTCGTAAAAATATGGAAAATTTTGAGAGACCAAAGTGTTGAACGAGATCGTGTGCTTGCATTTGTGAACAAAATGAAATAAAATACGAAACGAAATTAAAGAAAATCTTTTTGTTGTTTTTATGGTTTTACAATTTTTTCTTTTTGTTTTTGAATAAATATTTACAAAAGATATTTTTGGTGTTTGACTCCATTAATTGTTTTCCAGAAGAGTTTTTAAATCATCTGGAGTCAAACAACGCATACCAATTCGGTGAACGAGTTCAGTAAACCTAGCCGGTGGTAAAGGTTTAGTGAACAAGTCTGCCAATTGGTATTCTGTACCCACGAAGTATAACTCTACTGTACCCTTCTCGACATGCTCCTTGATGAAATGATATCGGAGATCGATGTGCTTAGACTTGGAATGTAGAACCGTGTTGCAGGAAATAGCAATGGCACTTTTTGAGTCACAGTACATCGGAATCTTCTCGAATGAGTAGCCATAGTCCATCAGCTGCGTACGCATCCAAATGATTTGAGCACAGCAGGCAGCCATAGCCACATATTCTGATTCAGTAGATGAGAGTGAAGTGCAGTCCTGCTTCTTAGATTGCCAAGACACAAGCTTGTCTCCAAGAAACTGTAAACCACCAGAAGTACTTTTTCGTGTATCCATACACCCTGCATGATCAGCGTCTGAAAAAGCAATTAGTTCAAAACCAGAATCCTTCGGATACCAGATCCCCATGTGAATGGTTCCTTTCACGTATCGAAGGATTCGTTTAGCCTCATTGAGGTGACGTTCAGTAGGACGCGACTGATAGCGAGAGCACATAAACACAGCAAATACAATATCCGGTCTGCTAGCGGTTAGATACATGAGCGACCCAATAATACTTCGGTATTTTGTGGGGTCTACCATTTTCCCATGTAAATCCGCATCTAACTTAGTGGTGTTTGACATTGGGGTATTGTATGTGTCACAACTGGTCATTCCATGTTTCTTTATTATTTCAAGAGCATATTTTGATTGACTTAGGAAAATACCACGGGGAGATTGATGAACTTGTAATCCTAGAAAGAACGTAAGTTCACCCATCATTGACATTTCAAAATTTAGTTTCATTAATTTTGCAAAAGCATTAGAATACTTTTTGTTAGTAGATGCAAAAATAATGTCGTCTACATAAATTTGTACGATTAAAACGTCTTCCCCGTGTCTTTGGATAAATAAAGTTGGATCTATCAAACCTTTGGTAAAACCATTAGCAAGTAAGAAAGTAGTAAGTTTTTCATACCATGCCCTGGGGGCTTGTTTGAGACCGTAGAGAGCCTTCTTAAGTCGATAGACATGGTTTGGATGCTCTGGGTCTACAAATCCTTCCGGCTGACTGACGTATACCTCCTCACGTAACTGACCATTCAAAAATGCTGTTTTGACGTCCATTTGGTACACGATCATGTTTTTGTGAGCAGCGTATGCCAGAAAGATCCATACAGCTTCAAGTCTAGCCACGGGTGCGAAAGATTCATCAAAGTCGATTCCTTCCTCCTGACTATAACCTTTAGCTACCAATCGGGATTTGTTGCGTATGACATTACCTTCTGCGTCCAACTTATTATTCCATATCCATTTAAGTCCAATCACATAAACTCCATCCGGTCTTTCAACTAATTCCCAGACTTCTAGTCTCTTGAATTGGTCGAATTCTTCTTGCATAGACTCAATCCAATTATCATGTGTCATTGCTTCCTTGATGCTTTTTGGTTCGGCATGAGAGATGGTGAGTGCATACATGCAGTGTTCGGCATCGGAGTGAAGTTTCTGTCGATTCATGACTGGAGCTTGGGGATGACCAATAATGTTGACAATTGGGTGATCACGTGTCCAATGATGTGTTGACGGGTGAGGGTTATGGAACTGCTGCACATTAGTCGATTCCAAGTCCCGTGTTGACGACTCTGGAATATCAGAAAGGTTGGGAGTCGGTGCAAACGGATTAAAGAATGCATTAGGATCGTAATTTGCAGGTTCGGGTACTTTAAGTTGATTTAGATCTTCAGGTGCATTGTATGAGTTGGAATCTGTCTGTTCATCTGTTGTTGGTGAATCTGTTGGAGGTGCATCAGTTTCTACAGTAGTTGTAGTAACGGGTGTATCAGGCACTGGAATAGTGGCAGTTTGAGCAGCGGAATCGGTGGATACATTTTGTGCACGAATCTCAAAAGAGTCATCAAACAGTGGAGTGAACAGCGTTTCCAATTCGTGACGGGTTAAAGGTAAAGGTGCATCTGAACGATCTGGGAAATTTAAACGGTTAAGTTCGGGTCCTAAGCTGTTGCGCTCAGAAGCCATATCAGTGAGTTCATCAAAATTAGCGTGTATAGTCTCTTGAATCTCTCTGGTCCGACGGTTGTATATCCGAAACCCCTTAGAATTTTCACAATAACCAATAAAGATTCCTACATCAGCCTTAGCTTTAAGCTTTCCAAAGTCATCACGATCGTTGTTCGGGTAACATAGTGCACCAAAGACATGAAGGTGTTGAACATTGGGCTTACGTTTGTGGACAAGTTCATATGGTGTGCGATTGTGTCGTTTGTTGATAATACATCGATTCTGGGTATAACATGCGGTTGAGACGGCCTCTGCCCAAAGATAGTCTGGTAGTTGTGCATTGATCAGCATTGTGCAGGCGGCTTCCACTAATGTACGGTTTCGTCTTTCGACCACGCCATTTTGTTCGGGAGTCCGATCAATAGATGTTTGATGAACAATACCTACCTTCTCAAAATAATCCCGAAGGGTTTGATTCTTGAATTCAGTTCCATTGTCTGTTCTGACGATTCTGACGGTGTTTCTAAGCTGAACTTGAATTTTGGTGATAAAAGTGACTATCATGGATGGAGCTTGGTCTTTAGTACGAAGAAAGTAGATCCAAGTCCATTTTGAGAAGTCGTCTACTATGACAAGAATGTAACGTTTCCCGTTGATCGTTTGTACTCTCATTGGTCCGCACAAATCCATATGTAATAGCTGAAGAACATGATCCGTACTGGGTTCTTGTTTTGAAGCAAGATGTGCACGTTTGCTCTTCCCTTGTTCACAAGCAGGACAAAGGTGATCTTTAGCGTATCTGAATCTGGGGAGTCCTTCAACCAATTTGTGTCGAGCCAGATCAGTCATGGTTTTGAAGTTGAGATGTGACATTCGTTTGTGCCATAACCATGATTTTGTAGATTCGGCCTTAGAAAGTAAGCAGATGGGAGAGGAAGCAATCATATCAGACATTGAAATGGTATAAAGACTGTTGCTGCGAGTGCCGGACATTAGATCGTTCCCTTGTAGATCACGTACGAAACAAGTTTTCTCCCTGAATGCAACTTCTAAGTCACCGTCACAAAACTGACCGACTGAAAAGAGATTGTGACCAAGACCTTCAACATAGTATACACGGCTGATTTCAATATTCCCACTGACATAATCTCCATACCCCATAATAGCAGCGAAGTGATCATTCCCGAATCTGACAGTACCAATGAACTTTGATACAAAGTTTCTTAACAGTTTGAGATCGCCTGTCATATGTCGGGTACATCCGCTATCAACAATCCAGAGAATGATTTGCACCACCTGCATCACACGAAGGAGACGACGATGGCACAATGGTAAGGGTGGAACCCGATGAAGTAGTGGGTTCCGGTTGGTTAGAAACACATGATATAACAACTTTAGGAATCCAAGCAAAATTATGCATCTTAGTTAACCAACGCTGCCACTTCCAACTAGATTGCGCTTTCTTCTTAGTGAATTCGCTAAGTGAAGGCAAGTTCTTAGGATTGCTGGGCTTAACTACAGGGGTAGCAACTACATCCTCAGAAACTACAGGGGGCGTTAATCCTAGCTTAGATTTGGAAGCAGTAGTGGGCCTAGATTTTTTGCCTTTTGTAAGTTTCTTAAGACGTGTTAAAAGAGAAGTAGCAACACACTTAGAGTGATCACCAGATAGCATAGATTTACGACAAAACACACAAGATGCATTAAACGATAAAGAAGTACGAGATACATCATTCGTTACAAACAGATTCGGATTACAATTTGCCAAATCACAATCTAAATCTATAGTAACATGATTATTATTCAAATTCCTAGGGTGAGCTTCTACTTTCATAGCTTTTAAGTTCTCTCTCTCACGTCGCAAATTCCTATTCTTCTTTTTCTCTTTTTGGGGCTTGGATCTGCTAACGCTAGGAGGGATAACTAGTCCTGGAGAGGTGGAAGAACTCATGTTAGAATTATGAATAGCTGTATCGTTACTAGTGTTATCTGTCCTATGTTTTTCTGGTGCAACAATCTTAGTATTTGCAGACTTTTTCTTTTCAAGATTTTTAATTTTCTCCTTCAATTCAATAATGATGTGCGTTTTGTCCTGAATTGTGCTGTCAAGCTTTCGATTTAAGTAGAAATATTCATCTCGACTCTTTTGCCAAAAATCTGTTACTTCTTGCAATTCAGCAATCTCTTTTTCATATTTAGAAATCTGACTTTTAAGTTCCTCATTTTCAATTGAAAAAGATGTCGAAGTTTTAAGATTTTGCAATTCAAGTTCAAAAGCAAGACTTTGGTTTTGACACCATTCTAGTTTTTTGTTGAGTTGAAAGATTTCATCTGAAAGTTTTTTCTGCACATCATCATTTTGTTGTTGGAGACTCATGTTCTCATTTTTTAATGTCTCAACTATTTTATTCAACAACCCAATATCATCACAGTCTTCAGAAACAAGCATATCAGTACCACATTCATAAAGAGAATTCATTACCACAGATATAATATGATAATTGAGGACACGTTCCATGAGACGATCATTTTCATTTTGCAAAAATTGATTTTGACGTTGATAAAATGAAATTGATTTTTCTGTTTCTTGAAAAATATCCATCATTGAAGACACTTCTTTTTGTAGATCCTGTTCCCAGAGTTCAGCACATAATCGTAGATGTTGAATGTGAGGTAAAAATTGTTTTTGAAACACCTCTTGCCGTTCACGCTCATGAGGAGCAATAAATGTGAAAACAGTGATTTCTGAATTACGATCAACAGCATCTTGTAAAAATTCAATATCTTCCATAAACGTTTGGAAATACCGAAGTATCTTGCACGTTTTAGGAAAAGGTTGAACATTTTCTGGTTTAGTTAAAAGACCATTGTTTTGAACTACTGGTGTTATAGAAGCTTTATAAGAAGGANAGGTTTGTTGTAATCAACATTTTCCATTTTAGATCGAGTCTCGTCCTCTATTTCCAATTCTTCCTCACGATCATAAACAACAGCACGAATAATAGTGTCATCAAAGAAATGGTTTGCACTATATATCTTCGGAATCTCGGTAAGTGCTTTGTTTAAAAAACTGGGTGATTCACTACCAATGGCAAAACCATGGCCAGTGTTTGACCGTTTTACAGAAAGTTTATGAATGGTTGTAATTGAATTACCAGTTTTATATACAACATTCTGAAACTCTTTGAGTTGACTCGTCAATTCAACAATTTCATCTAAATATGATTTAACTCTATCCCTTGAAATCTGTTTATGTTCCTGAAAATCCGCTTGACAAGTTGACAACTCATTTTTGGTTTGCAAAATGACATCTTCAAGTTGAGCAACTTGTTGTTTATGTACAAAAGCTTGTTGTTCAAGTTGTAAAGCTAAATCATTTTTAGATTCCATTATGTTGCCCATTTGAAATTCGAGATCCTTTTCACGACGATAAGATTCTTTAAAAGCATTTTCAAAGCTCTTTTCGTTATCAATGAGTTTAATAGCGTTATTTAATTGTATATTCAAACACTCGAGATCCCTAGACATTGATGCATTCTTCTCTTTCAATCTCGCATTTAATTCTTGACATTTTATATTTTGAGATTAACTGGCCATGAGAAGTGTCCGAAGGTCTGAATCTGGATCAGTCATAGAAGCAAGGGGTTTAAGATGAGCATTGTTGTCGTTTACATGATTAGTGTGAGAATCATCAATTGAGACATCTGAGTTAATTTGATCATCATCAAATGTGACGACTGTGTCCAATTGATAATTTTCGTCTGTAGAGAACAATGCATCATTTTGAACCGATTGTTTCGATGTAGATGCAGATGCAGATGGGGTGACAATATCATGTATAAGGCATGAATTAAAGTCGTTTACCTGAGACAGAGTGTCAGAATCATATACTGGACCTAATTCAGTGATGTGGAGTTCCTGCATGTTGGCCATAAGCATAACAGCAGCATTAGCTTCGAGATCTTCCATGTCATCATCA
>LBNU01006488.1:57600-67701 GCA_014162995.1 Artemisia annua | reverse complement strand
AAAGTAAAGCGCAAAAAAAAAAAGAAAAAAAAAAAAAAAAAAAAAGATAAAGGAGCGGGTGGATATTCTTTGACCAAAGGGGTTTTGGCTTCCACCAAAAACTTCACTCTCTTCTAAATTTTATAGGGTTTTGTGTGTGTTTCCTTACAAATCATCAACCACAACATCCTTCAAATTTCTCCTCAATCATAGCAGCAGACATGCGGCACATCGAGGATCATGACCAGCAATTCGTTACGTTTTTTATACTTCATTATCAAAACCCTAAACCTTAACTTATTTTATCATCTTTTTAGTTACTAACTTCGTTTTTTGTTTTTTTTTACAGAAAAACCTCTCTTTAGTCTTCAGGCGTAGTTTATTTCCCCCCTTCCCCCTTTTTTATTTTTTCTTTTTTTTTTTTTTAGATGATTTTGGTTATTTGTATTTTTTTTTTTTTTTTTTTTTTTTTATTGTGTTATTATACAGAAAGCTAGTTCCCAGATATGGTTTTCGAAAGAAGGTTTGGTTATCGAGGGCGTATTATCGTATTTATTATCCAACTTACTTATAAGTTATCTTTTTATGGTGCTTAATTGTTATGTTAGTGTTTTTGTTAGGGTATGTTTCTTGCTAGCTTTGCGCTATAAAGAGTTTGTTAGGTGGTGTTTGGATTCACTTTGTTGGAATCGTTTTATCTGCTTATTGTTGTTATGACTAGTAGTAGTATAGGTTTTGGTGTTTGGGTAGAAGCAAACTGTTACAATTATAATGCTTATTTTGGGTTAAAAGGTTTAAGAGTTGCTTGTTAAGTCTGTAATATGGGTTTTGGTTTGTATCCAAAACCCTCTGACATCCTTAGAAACAGAAAAATTGAACTTTTTTAAAAAAAAATGTTTTATCGTGGTAAAATGCTTTTTTTGTTATTAGCGGAAGCAATCCAAAGAATTTGTTTTATGTAAATTTGTGCCATTGCAGGTTAATCCTTGCTACTGCCGACCACTTTCCCCTGAATAAGAAGGTTGAATAATTTATGTTTAATAGGTTAATGTAAGTAAGGAAGAAGTAATGAAATTGGGCAAAATTATTGGGAATTACCCCTTATCGCTCCATATTAAATAATCAAACCAATATCTTTAAGTTTATAAAGTTCAACTTGGAAATAATAAACCATGTCAAACAGAGGTTTAAGGTCGAATCTTTAACGTTTTATTTATATTTATCCTTTAATATGCACTCTGGCCGTCCTGAACAGAAAAGAATAAGTCAGATTTTAGTTCGAAATTATACTATACAAAAGGAGGATTTGGGCCGAATTTAAATATTTCTGACTCTATTTCTAGTAAAGACAGGAATGGGAGAGGATTGGAACTAAGTGCATTTAGGGGTGGTTAATATTGCCTTTTTTAGATTAGCGGTTTAAGAAAACGACCTTTGTGTTTTCCCCCCCCACCCCCAATTTTTTTTTCTCCCAAAGTTTTAAAGGTTTTCAAACTTAAACTTTTTAAACTTTTTCAAGTTTTGTCCAAACCCTTAATGGAAAAAAACAATTCTGTTAGGTTCCCGAAAAAAAACAAACCCAAACTTCAAATGGGCCCGCGAAACCCAGTTTATTTTTCCCACTGAACCCCACAATAACCCGGTGAGGAGCGGGCCCGGTTCCTTTTTCTTAAACAAAAAGAATTTAACCGGGAAGTAAAAAAAAATAGCAATATTTTTTTGGCCTGTGGGAAAAGAGTAAGGGGGGGAAAGAAAAGAGAAACAAAGAAAAAGTTACTTTCCGATAACCGGAGCCAAAATCGAAGAAAAAGCGCAAACCAATAGGTCCAAAGTTAAATCCCCTCGGGGGCCCCCCCCTTAAGAAATCAAAACCAACCAATTGGGGGTTTTTTGGATGGTTTGTTTTTGGGACTGGCCAAATCCAATTGGGAAAAAAAACTGTTCCAATTAGAAATAACAAAAAAGGGTTTTATGCCAAACGTAATTTTTAAACAAAAGGGCCCAGGTCAACTCCCACAAAAACAAATAGAAATGCGAAAGGGGACTTGGTTATGAAAAAGACAAGTGGGGAAATTGGGTTGGTTTAAGCAGAAAAAATAACCGTGGATTTATTTGTTTCTTTTGTTTTTTTTTATTCGGTTGGGAACCTTGGTTACTTTATTCGTTTTTTTGATTTTTTATTGGGAAATCCGGAAACATTTTAATATTGTTTTTTTTTGGGGTTTTTTTATTTTTAATTTTGGTTTTTGGTTGGGTGTTTAAAAGGGGAAATTTACCCGGAACGAGGTTTTTCATGAAACCCTTGGTTTTTTTTTCCCCTTGAAACGGAGGGCCCCGAGGAAAGGTCCCAGCATCCCAAGGGAAAAGCAAAGAACAAAAAAGCCCCGCTAAGGGTGTTATTTGGTTAATATATTTATCTTCAAATCTGGAACTTTTATTTTTTTTTATTTTTTGGGGTCCTAAGTTTCCTTTTTCCGTGGTATCCTAACTTGCAACTTTTTTTTTCTTGTATATTTTGCGGGGGAGGGACAAATTTTTTGCCCAAAGGGTTTGGGGGCAACAGTTACCCCCTCATGGAATGGAAAATTTTCGTAAAACTGTTTCCACTTTGATCTTTCCTTCCCGTCTCCTTAACCATTTACTTCCTCTTTCCCCACACACACTTTTCACAAACAACACAGCAGCAAACCTGGTTTATTCACCTTCTTTTTTTTTTGGGAGGAAGGTGGCCATTTTCCCTAGTTCTTTTTTATTGGTTTGGACATTTTTTTTATTAACTTTTTTTTTCCTCGGTTCTTATTTTTCGTTGGGAAAAAAGTGAAGGGAGCAGTTTTTTTGACGAGGGATTTAAGGTTATTTTTTTGGGTTTTTGACAAAAGATTTTGATTTTTAAAATGTTGGGGGGATTTTTTTTTCGGAAGGTTGGTTTTTTTTTTTATTTAGGGACTTTTTTTGGGGTTTATGACGAAAAAAAAATTGTCCCCGGGTTTCATTTGTTATTTAATGGTTTTTTTTTTTTTTTTTTTCTTGTTTTTCTTATTTTTTGTTTACCCCGACTGCGGGGGGTTGTTTTGGGTTTTTTCCCTTATGAACAAAAATTTAATTTTAAAATCGTTTGGCCATTTTTTTGCGTTTGGGGGTGGTTGGGGGTTTTATTCTTGGAGCTACTTTTTCCCTGGTAACAACGAAGGGGCAAAATTGCCCCAAAAAGAAATGGGCCCGTTCCCCCCCCCCCTGTGTTTTTTTATTTTTAACCTTGCACAAGGAAATAAGAAAAAAACTATAATTTTGAAAAACTTCGTCCTGGGGGTGGGTTTTTGCCTCTGGGCTTTTGGGAAAGATGTTCCCCCCCCAAAATCCATTAAAGTTTTTTCATTCCTTAAGGAGCCTTTATATAATGGTAGTGGTGGCCTTTATTGGATTTTGTTTAAAACTGGGGAAAAAAAAAACTGTTTTGGGTATGAATAATGGAAAAATCTATGGACCGATTTAAATGGTATTTTTACTTTTAATGCCTTTCCCATATCCCCACTAAAAGGGTTCTTTGCCAAACCTTGCATTCCCACAAAGGAAAAATTCCATTAGTTTTTCATTTTTCCAGAACCATTTTTGGAAAACGCCCACCTGGTTTGGGGGCCCCCATCAAATATCAAGGTTTTCTTTTTCACTTAATGTTTTTCCCCCATTTTTTGGTTTTTGGTTTTTCCGAGGGGAAAAGAATTCCCTTGGACCTTTTGAAAAAAAAAAAAACCTTGGTACAATTGGGCCCTATTTCTATTGCATTTTTATTATCTGGGGTTTTTTTTGTTCTAACCTCACTCCTTTGGGGGTTAAAAAATCCACCATTTTCGGCGATTAATTTGGTTAGAAATGAATTTTTTGGGGCCTTTTTTTTAAACATGTTTCTCTGGTGAGGTGGGGCCCCCTTTTTATTTTTTTTTTATCATAACTTTTTCCGTCCCCGAATCAAAATCCGGGGAAATTTGGGTTTAAAACGCCCCTGTTGCAAAGAATTGTTTTTTACCTGACACTGAACAAGCGTTTTTGCCCCTGGCTTAGGTTTTTACCTTTCACTAGCCATGGAATTCCCAATTACAATCTGGATTGTATTTCAAAGACCTGGAAATACTAACAGCTAAACAATAAAAAACCCTTGGGAAAAAGTTTTGGGTTTTCCCTTTGCCCTAAATTCTTTTTGTTTTTTTCGCAAAAGTTGTTAGCAATTGTTTTTAAGCAAAAACTTCAATTGGGAAAAAACCCTTCAAAGATGGTAGGCAATAACTTGGTATGGGCTTTCTTATCACCTTACGGTTAGAACCTTGAGGGGGGGTTTTCCCTTTTTTAATTTTTAGTTGGGTCGTTATTAGGGGGGCAAAGGAAAAACCCCTGGGTTTGGTGGTTTTTTTTGGAACTTTACACTTTTTAACGACAGCAGCCTGGGGCCAAGAAGTTTTTTCCCCTTGGTTTCGTTTCTTTACCTTAACAGACCTGTTTTATTTTCCTACTTTTTTAATCTTTTCCTGAACCCTAACAATTTAAAATTTTCGACCAGGCAACGACCCCTTCTAAAGGGAAACCCCTTAAAGAGTGGGGGGAATTGGTGGTTTTTTTGAAATTTGGCCACTTTTTTTTTTAGCGTTTTTTTTTTTTCCTTAAGGGTCGTTGCCCTGGTTTCTTGAAATTTGGGTTACAAATGTTTTAATGTTTCAGGAGAACATAGCCTGTAAGAAAATTAACGTCTGGGTTAAGTTGTAACATTTTTTAAACGGTGGGGGACTTTCCCCCTTTTGCAAGCTTTGCCTGGTTTTTAGGGGTGTTTTTATTTACCAAAAAAACAACCAGTTCCTGTTTTCCTTACGACCAACCTAAATTTTTATTAGAAAAACCCTTCAAGGGTTTTTTTTTTCCTACGTAAGGATTTTAGCGTAAAAAATTTAATGCTACAATTTGGTTTTTAAGTTTTCAGTTTTATTCCCTTTAACCAATTTAAGCAAACCACACTTGGCTTTGGAAAAAACAGGAAGTTTTTTTCTTTTTTAGGGGGCAAGAACCACTCAGGTATGGTAGGTTCCTGTTTAAGGGTATTTCGTCCTGATAAACCATTCAGAACAAATTTTTTTTTGGGAAATCTGGCTAGCCTGAGAAACCTAGGCGCACCTTGGGGCTGTTCCAAGTCTTGGTTAAGTCAAATCCCTTTCTGGGCAAGGCCGGTTTTTTTTTTTAACAATTCCCGATTGGGGGGGAATTTCGAAAGTCTTTGATATAAAAAAATTAAAAGGGGCAAAAAACGAAAAAGAACATGGGGGGGTTTTAATGGGCCCAAATTCTTTATTTCTTAATTAATCGGAAAGGGGGGGTTTTTTGGGGCCATACACCAAAGGGGGTGGGAGGTTTAGACACCAAGAAATTTTATAACATGCAGATTAAGGCCAATGTAAACTCAAAAAGTTTCTGCCCAAGTGGGCATCCCCCTTTCACCACAAAATTGGTTTTTTACAATTTTTTTTTAGTTTTGTGGGAAAGAAACCTGGGGAAAATTTATTTTTTTGGGTGTTGGCGCACAAGTGGGCCTTTGTCCCATGTCCCCCCCCCCCTGGGGAACAGGAACCCTTTACTGAATATTTTTGGGTTTTGGGATTGGCCGTTCTGCAACTTTTCAGTTTTGGGAAATAATGGGAGGGCCAATTAAAATGGACCAAATTTTATATGTCACATCTTAGTTTATCTTTTTCATTATCTGAATCAACAAAGGTTTTTCCCCAGTTTTTTTTTCAATATTTTATTAAGCCCCAATACCCAAAATATTTAATAAGTTTCCTTTCCCCCAAGAAATTTTGGGGAATTTTTAAGTGAAATTCCTTTTCCAATGCCGCCGAACCCAGGGAAAAACCCGAGGTTTTGTCCATATTTTTTTTTCCTTTTTAATTTTTCCCTTTTGGGGCAGTAAAACACAAGAAAAACGGCCTCCTTTTTTGGTTGGCTTGCCCTTTCCGTGGGTTCTACGGAGGGTAGCCCTTTCAAGTACCCAACAACCCTACAAAATGCCAACTTTTTTTTTAATAAGAATTTTGCCCTCTAGTAAACCAAATATCCCCCCAAAAAGTCGGGTATTTGGTATTAACAAAAAAGAACCACTAAAACCAATTTTAAACAATAGCCCCGGGATTTTCCATTTTTTCCAAATCAAAGTTCCCCTAAATAAACCATTCCCCTTTTCAAAAATCCCCCAACCTAGTTTGGCCATTCCTTTTTTTGTCCCCCACCCTTCCCCTTCCGTGGGCAACCTCTCCTACTTTCCCCATGGAAAAGAAAAACGAAGAACAAAAAGGAAAAAAAAGTAAACCAAAATAAAGAAACTGAATGCCTATCTCCTCAAAAAGAAGGGGTGATACAAGGTGCGAGTTTGTTGGGGGTTTGAGGAAGTGGGAGAATAGGGAAGGAGGAAGGATCCAAGTTTGGACAAAAAACGATTCCAAAAATCCCATGAAAGGGGTAATCTGGTTTGTACACCCCTTTGACAATCCTCCTTTTTAATCCATTCACCTTTTTTCATGTTTATTATTTTCCTTTTAAAAAAAATTGATCTCGAGGCTAGGGGTGTAAACGAGTCAAACTTTGTAAGGGCTCGACTTGATAATATTATGTTCGGTTCGAGCTTGGATCGTGAAAGTTTGAATTTGGATTGAAAGTTTGAATTTAGTGATGTGTTTTTAGACCAACTATGACATAAGATTTGAATACGGATCGAAAAGCTCGATTACATTTAGTGTATTTACAAACAAGCATTTAAAATATAAATAAAATAATTAAAATCTCTTAAAAGCTCAACATAACTTGAGTTTAGCTTATATAAGTTCGAATTCGACCCGTTAAACATTTTGAGCCCATTTTGGGATCGAGCTCAACTCGATAACTCGATAAAGCTCGACTCAAACAAGCTCAAGTTACTCAATAAAAGCTCGACTTGTTACACCCCTATTTGGTGTTGATGCAATGGTATCGAGGTTCGCCCCGTCATGTATACCGATTTTCTCAAATATACACATGGTCTCAAGTTTTTGCGTTACGAGTCTCGTTAGCTTTAATAAAATTCACATATGATTTAAAGTCATTGGTCTTCTCTAAAGAAAATGCACAGAAAAAGTAATTAAATTGTGTTGACATAAAGAAGGTATATGTTGCTTCTGATTATGGCGCATAATCTACGACATGTAGCTTATTAATTGAACTATTGCTTATCTTAGGCCATAAGATTAACTTTGTACCGTCATAATCCTTTTTTTTTTTTTTTTGGTAAAGGGGAGTAATCATGCACCCTGGTAAATAGATTAAACCAAAACGTTTGAGTACAGATGGAATGTGGCTGAAGTACCACATTAACCTCAAGCTAAAACAGCCTGATAGACAACTAACCTAGAGCTTATGACATGCCAAAAGCTATTAACAACTCTAGAAACAGTGAACCTAGAACAAGAATCAAAACAAAAACAAGCTAACCAGCAGCTGCCGTGAATTATGAACTTCCACCTTTAGTAGAGGTAGTAAATAAATTAGCCGATTCATCAAACACGTTTTCAACACAATCATCATCACCATCTTCTTCAGTAGCCAAAGCAGCATAAGTATTTGACGTAGAAACTTCACCTTCCTTAGAGGAGGAACCTTTAGACTGCAACATAGATGACGATGTAGGCACACTACTCCTAATAGTAGCTCCCTTTTTTGGTTCACTAGTAGTCTTCTTTGGCTCATACCTGAAAGTCTGTTTGATATAAGTACCAACCTGACTCCCTTTACCAGACTGGGCTTTACCTTTCTTCTTCTTATGACTCACCTTTTGGAAACCATCGTTATCATGCATAGTAGAAGGAGTAACGACATTTGAAGTAGTAGCAACAGGAGGAGTAATCACTTTTTTAGTACAATGCTCATAGATATGCCCAAAAATTTTACATGATGTGCACCTAGGAGGCCTCCACTCATACTCAACTCGGATAGATTCTTTAGTAAACCCATCCCCTGTAAGAGAGGGGACACCAATAGTAATAACTTCTACGAGCTCATCCTCTGAACCAACCTCGATTAAGCACCGAGCAAAACTACTTCTACCCCAAGAATCCTTACACATAGAGCTTGTGTACGAATCCAGCATAATAGGTTTGCCAATAAATGAAGCAATCAAGTTGATACCATCATCTTCAAAAACTTGAATAGGCACATCATGTAATTTAACCCATATCGGAATACGAGTCAGCTCTTCCTTACATAAGCTAGTATCAATTGACCATTTCTTGAGAATGATCGGTGATTTACGTATCATCCAAGGTCCTTCTTCCAACACTGCTTCTAAACCAGCCTGAGTATCGAATTTAAAAAAGAAAAAACCTTTTGCATTCATCATGATCTTTTTCAAACCATACTTAGCCCAATTATTTCTAACATAGTATTCAACCACTGGAAACGCCATTCTATTACCAATAAAGTAGCCATATAGAGTGTATTCAAGACGTGCACTAACCTTTTCTACTACTCTACGTGGAATAGACACGTTAACTCCTTCACAAACAGGCTCAGCAACCAAAGAACTATAAGTAGAGTTTAGAATAGGTTGTGTATTCGCATCCACATTAACATTAGGTGTAGTATCTTTGCCGCTCACACCAGAGTTAGTTGCATTAGCCTTCATGTCAAGCTCATAAGCCTCAAATAAACCACACATAGCCTCAGAAACCTGTGAACGAGTTGCACTATCCAAAGTAGGCCAAATCGGATGTTTGCCCTCTTCAAGCTCCCTAATGAATAAATCTATATCCGATGCAGATTTTAACGAGACCCCAAACACCCCTTCAATAAAATCATGTTTACTTTTGATAGAATTAACCTGACTATTAGGACCAGTAGGGGACACCGAGTCCGTAGTAACCACATGATCATTAGTAGTATTAGTTGTGGACGATTGAAACGTACCAGCATTTGGAGCAACACGTATACCATCACCATCAACATCTTCAACATCAACCTTGTTGGAAATAATATTGATTCTACCAGCCATTGTTTTAACACTTACTCCATCTCCCTCGGGCAGATTAGCATCAACATGAACATGAGGAGATGTCTTCTTATGTTTCCTCATAGTCACCTTCGACAAATCAACAGTAGCACTCAATTCTTCAACATTCACATTAACAGGTTGTGTTAATGTATTGTTCCTCTCTCCCTTATTCGCCATACAGAAGAAACAAAATAAACAAAAAACGAAACCCTAAACAAATGAAACAGCAATCGCTAAACAAATCAAGAAGAACCACGGCTAATCTTCACAAACGAAAGCCTCAACAGAGTTGAAGCATGAATTAAAGCACCAATTAATACCTAACCGACTTCCATAATGCAAGAAAGTCAGAGGATCGAAAACCAAACAACCCTAAAACAGCGATTTAGAAAACCCTAAAAAGAAAATCATAAAATTAACCAAATCAAGCCTAGATCCAAATAAAAACCATGTTAATGATGAATTAAACGAATTTAAACAATCAAAAACACAATTATTATGCAGAGTAGATCAAGATTGAAGGTCAAGAATAACGATTTGAGTGAATTAGGGTTTAAGGAAAAAAATCGCCATAGGGTGAGAGAGAATTTCGTTTTTTTTACCGTCATAATCCTTAAATAAGCCAACACAAACAACGTCTTGGTAATGCTATTCTCAACTTTTTTTCGTGCCGGTAAAGTCTAGTTACATACTTTTAAACCGATGTTCTGCAAATTAAATGGTTCAAATCGTTGGGCCAATCATCATATCACAGTTGCATCGATTAATGCAAATATAAAAAGTATGATAGGTGAGAAAATGTTCATAAAAAAATAAATAAATAAATAAATAATAAAAGATTATAATGATCTGAAAGCATATTTAGAGCCACTATGTCTCAATGTATCTTAATATACTTATTGTATTACGTATTTAAGTCATGCAACATATGTTGTGTACTTATGCCAACAAAGTAACAATGACGAGTGATGGAAATATATATATATATATATATATATATATATATATATATATATATATATATATATATATATATATATATATATATATATATATATATATATATATAT
>LBNU01006488.1:15007-38352 GCA_014162995.1 Artemisia annua | reverse complement strand
CCGGTTTGTGTTTTAATTGGTTGTATTTAATTTGGTTGTACAATGTGAATAAATCATTGTACTTTTAAGTAATGGGGTGTTTTAATAATAATATTAATTACATTCATAATTTCCTTTAATAAGATTTCAACATTTCAACATTTCAACATTATTGACTTTTCACTTTTCACTTTTGACTCTTTTTCTTTTATATGTAGTATAGATAACACCTTTATTAACCACCATCAAATGACTTAGCTGTAAGGTTCTTGATTTACCCACACTAAGTCAAAGGTTCAAATTTGACTAGGTGTGTGCATTTGGGTGTGCTCAGAGACGGGTTGGAAAAGATCTCGAAATTAATCTGGTGAGGCCGCATACATCTGAGTTAAAAAAACGCCCTTTGAAACAACCTGAAAAGAAAAAACCTCGTTCATTTACTTGTTTACATCCATTTACCTTTTAAATCCAAGTTTAATAGAAGTTCTTTGTATATATATATATGAAGTCATGACCCATGACATCCAATTTTAATATTAACCACCATCAGGGACGGAGCCAGGGGCTCCCGGGGGTGCCCGGGTATCGCAAGGATTTTTTTGATATAGTGTTAATTTTTGAAGAAAACATCGATTTTTCTTAAAGTTATCTTAAATGCACCTGGTCCATCGAAATGTGTTTCTAGTATTACTGTTCAATTTTTTTTGTGCCCTCGTTCATATTTAGCCTTGGCTCCGTCCTTGACCACCGTCATTTTTTTTTATTAACAACACATACGATGGAAAAGTTTCACAACATGAACTTTATTTCTTTTATAACGAAACATGAACTTTCTTCTTTTTATCTCTGCCCGAGGATGCGACACTAACTCGAGCCAACAAGTAACAACTAACATCTAATAACTAACCNGCATCGTCTACAGGATGGTTTGAATCTCAAGAGCATATTTTGTATGAATAAAATATAAATTGTAAAGTTGTGTATTTGCAATATTCGTTTTGCATCTTTTAATAATGATTTAATTTAAAGGTAAACTTTGACATAATATATAATACAAATAAACGATATGTAGTAACACAAATGCGGGGATAGCTCAGTTGGGAGAGCGTCAGACTGAAGATCTGAAGGTCAGGTGTTCGATCCACCTTCACCGCAATAATCCTTTTTTTTTTTTTTTTTTTCTCTCCAAATAGATGACTTAAAGTTTTAAACTATGTCCATTTTTTACTTTGACCCCTTCTACTGCAGACTCCTAACTCAAATTACATGCTTATTTTATATCAAAACATTAACAAAAGAAACCTAAGATAATGCTTCTTAAGATGTCCAGTGTTTCAGTATAATCTTTTAAGCCTTTTTTCTTGGTTGCAACAACGTCATTAATCTTATTCTCGCAAGGTGATGTGATCGCCAAAGTTTTTTATTTTTTGTTTTTGTTTTTATTTTTATTTTATTTTATTTTATTTATTTTTTTAAACAATTTTAACTATCTCACAATATTTATACCACAAATTTATATCACATGTTCTAAGCAAGACTTGAACTCATAACAATTTGGTTTGGGAGCTTCTCATTGATAACCAACCACTTCTTGAGTCTTTTAGCTTCAACAGTTTTTCCATCAAGTTCTTTTTGTAGCCTGTTCATAAAATTTAATAAACCTGGAATGATTTGGGTAGCCCTAGCACACATAGGAGGATCATACCAATCGATTATCCCATGGCTTGATACCTATTATTGAGAAAAATTAATTAGGTCAAATTAGGTCAAAAATTGGGGGTTTTTTTAATTCACACGAAATGTAAAAACTTACACTTTTCCCACAATAATAAAATCTTCTACCAGGGTTGTAAGGAGTCCATGATGTTTTGATTATGGCCGGTGCTCCACATCGATTGCATCTCACCATGGTTGCTGAGGATGTGTGTGTGCGTTTTAATTTTATTGTTTATGAAATGAAACACTAGTAAACATATATATTCAAGTCAAAAAAACGTGTAATTACATAAATACCCATCACGTGATGGTCACGTGAGACCACTTAACGGGATAAATAAACGAGCGTTAGCCAGAGGGACCAAAATCGTTACAGGTATAAAACCACGGGGAGAGGATCCGAGAAAAAATCTTTCGAGGGACCAAATCCGTTAAACCCGTTAAACCACAGGGACGATTTATGAAATTTACTCTAACTTTTTTGGATAAAAGTTTGTCACAAATGTGAACAAAGACTGCAAAATAGATATGATACGACAAAGTACCATTAGTTTTATTGTCTGCCTAGTAGAAGATATTAAATTTAAGAGCGGGAGGTATCGTGGTGACAAAGGTGACGCCATCACCACCAGCCCAAAAAGTCTGACGGCTCACTGTNTTTTTTTTTTTTTTTTTTTTTTTTTTTTTTTTTTTTTTTTTTTTTTTTTTTTTTTTTTTTTTCAGGTGGGCAGCGCAACAAGGAAGAAGGCAAGTTTGGTACACATGCAATTTTAGTCCTTGTGATTTTCTTTTATATTTTTTGGTGTTGACAGTTTTAGTCCTTGTGGTTTTTTATGCAATTTTTTTTTTAAATTGTAATGTAATGTGTTTTTTTAATTAATGGAGTTTATTTTAGTTAATATTGTGTATGTTTTTTTATGTTTTATTTTATGTAAAAAATAAAAAAGAAAAAAAAAGAAAAAAATGGCCGACGGCACCAGAAATTCTGGTGCCAACAGATACCCCTGAAATGTGGTGCCGTGGGGTTTCTGGTGCCATGGAGCTTTTTGCTGACGTGGCAGCAACTTTTTCCCACGACATTAACTCCACGGCACGACGATACCCAGTGCTCTAAGGGAGTTTATGTACACCACTAAAAGTGATGTGCACATCACAAAATTACACTAGTGATGCACATGATACAACACCACATATGCATGATTTTGGTGTGCACATCACTTTTCATGGTGATGCACATAATAACAGTTTGTTGATATTTTACTTTAGATGGAATAGTACAATTTTTTATTTTTATATTCTACTCAGACAGGATTGGGATCGAGTATCTTTTTTATTGTTGTATTGTAAAAAACCTATGATATTTGGGTGAATTTCATCTACCTCCTTTTACAACTTCATTATTGCTTCAAAAATGCCATTGTGATTGTTACAGATGTAAGAGGTCAGGTGGTTTATTAGGCCTCCGCCGGTACTTGTGGGTTTTGGGTACAAGAAGAGAAGCCATACCCAGGCCATACACGAACTCACCTCCCATCACCCATTCCTCATGTAAGGAACCAAGCTATGGATGAGCGCTATTTATCATCCTCAATGAATTCTCTAAAGTGAGGCTCCTATTTACTCCCCGAGGCTTAGCGCAGGCGAGTCACGAGCAAGTATTAGATGGAGGGAAAGGGAGATATTGAATTAGAGGAAAGGAATAGTAGACCATGGAAAGCGACTCCTAAACGGGAACAAGCAAGGGTACCTTATAAGCTCTTTATAAGTTTACTTTGTACTAAAAAAAAATAGGGCTTTCTTGGATATGATCTAAATTCCACATTCAAGAAAGAACCAGACTAGGCGAACCAAGAGATAGGATCATATGAAGAGTTACTTACATTACAGTCTTCAACAGGTAGGCTGCATGCGGCTAGGAAGGCTACATCCATGCGGCTAGGAAGCCTATGGACAATCAGGGCAAAGGCAAGCACGAATGTTGCTGCCTACGAGACCCATCCAGGGGAATCTTACAATGCGCGCAGGGAACCCCTCTCACTTTAGACAGAGAGGGAATGACGATGGTAGCCAAACCGTGAGGCAAAGAACTCAACTGTTATACACGAGGGAGCAAGTTGAAAGAGTGGAACAACACCTTGCTGTAGAAAGAATCCTAGAAAGGTTAAGAATTCTGCACTCGTTGGAGTGGGATTTTTGTTATTCGGATCGGATTTATGTTGGCTTCGTTGGAGGATCGCATAGTTTGTTGCGTCAACTCCAAAAGGATAAGTTGACTTAGAATCGAGAAAGTTATGTGCTTACCGCCATACAACGACCCCTTCTTCTTCTCGCTTAGTCGCTTCTTAGCAATAATTTTTTTGTGGACTTCCAAAAATCTCTTTCATGTAGCTTGGCAAGGAAATTTTGAGCTCCACTTGATCAAAGTAGGTGAGCCGCTACGTGTCAAACTTGCGCGCTTTAAAAATGCAAGTCTCTTTTTTTTAGTATGCGCAGGAACAGCTTCTACGAAAATTCAGGAAAAAATGTTGAAACCTCATGGCTAACGGTATGGTTAAGGATAAGATAATGTAATTGATAGATAAATTCATAGATCTAGGTGGGATAGGAAAATATATTCAGTTTTGTAAAATATGACACAAAGGGTCAAGGTATGGCATTAGGGCCAATGTTTTCTTGCTAATGTTCCATGAAAAGCGAAGCTTTTTTGTTAAAAAAATTATGCTTAAATATCATGCCACGAAAAATGATTGTGTCAATATTACTGTTATAAAAAGCACTAACGATATGTGGTTTAACCCCGGATGGCAATATTCTGAATCCTCATGAAATTACATTTGCGTCGCGTGTCTAATCAATAATACCAGAGAAACCTTATTAACATAACACCTCTATTAACCACCATCAAATGACTTAGCTGTAAGGTTCTTGATTTACTCACACTAAGTCAAAGGTTCAAATTTGACTAGGTGTGTGCATTTGGGTGTGCCCATAGACGGGTCGGAAACGATCCCATAATTAATCTGGTGAGGCCGCATACATCTAAGTTAAAAAAACGCCCTTTGAAACAACCTGAAAAGAAAAAACCTCATTCATTTACTTGTTTACATCCGTTTACCTTTTAAATCCAAGTTTAATAGAAGTTCTTTGTGTATATCTGAAGTCATGACCCTTGACATCCAATTTTAATATTAACCACCGTCAGGGACGGAGCCAGGGTTCCTGGATGTGCCCGGGCATCCCATGGATTTTTTCGATATAGTGTTAATTTTTGAAGAAAAAAAAATCAATTTTTCTTAAAGTTATCTTAAATGCACCCGGTCCATCGAAATGTGTTTCTAGTATTACTGTTCAAATTTTTTTGTGCACCCATTCATATTTGGCTCTGGCTCCGTCCCTCACCACCGTCAATTTTTTTTATTAACAACACACATGGTTGGAAAAGTTTCACAACATGAACTTTATTTCTTATAACGAAATATATTAACAAAAGAATGATTCAAGGAATATAGACAAGCAAAAGAAATGAGAAATTAGATCCAAAAACAGTACTTCTTTTTATGCATCGTATACAGGATGGTTTGAATCTCAAGAGCATATTTTGTATGAATAAAATATAAATTGTAAAGTTGTGTATTTGCAATATTCGTTTTGCATTTTTTAATAATGATTTAATTTAAAGGTAAACTTTGACATAATATATAATACAAATAAACGTATATGTAGTAACACAAATGCGGGGATAGCTCAGTTGGGAGAGCGTCAGACTGAAGATCTGAAGGTCAGGTGTTCGATCCACCTTCACCGCAATTATATATATATATATATATATTTTTTTTTCAAATAGATGACTTAAACTATGTCCATTTTTTTACTTTGACCCCTTCTACTGCAGACTCCTAACTCAAATTACATGCTTATTTATATCAAAACATTAACAAAAGAAACCTAAGATTATGCTTCTTAAGATGTCGAAGTGTTTCAGTATAATCTTTTAAGCCTTTTTTCTTGGTTGCAACAACGTCATTAATCTTATTCTCGCAAGGTGATGTGATCGCCAAAGTTTTTTATTTTTTGTTTTTGTTTTTGTTTTTATTTTTATTTTATTTTATTTTATTTATTTTTTTAAACAATTTTAACTATCTCACAATATTTATACCACAAATTTATATCACATGTTCTAAGCAAGACTTGAACTCATAACAATTTGGTTTGGGAGCTTCTCACACAACATGAGATATCATCGAGACACAAGCCCTCTGGTAAAGGCTCAAGTTTAATACGAGTGGAAGGTCTAGTTCCAAATGCTTATCAATTAACTCATAACCTGTAGCGCGAAAAGGATTAATCTCTTGCGTATATCATATTAACATTAACATACACAAAACTTCACATTTCTTAACCACTTTTCAAATAAAAACATCACAAAATCCAAATAAAATGAAGTATTTTTCTTCAGCATCAAAACGTTTTAAAAGAAATCAAATTCAAGATAATTCCCCGACTCTTTTTTCTCGGGTGCAATCGCAAGGGCAGCGACTTTTTTCTCCAAAACCGATGTCACGGGTGAAGCAATCCGTTCATAAACCACTGGCTTCGGGATTTCAGGTGGACTAGCACAACGTATCAATGCCCAATTAACACCTTCAAAAAACGGATGTTGTTTGATCTCAGTAGCTCCTCTTTTATACGCCAATCGATTCTTTGGTTCCTTCACCAGCAAACCTCTAATCAAATCCCTTGTGGCAAAACTAACCACCGGTGAGTCAGGAAACCTTAATGACTGCCCAACAACATTCATCAACGTGCCCCGATTATTCGATCCTTTAAAAGGTGTTTTACCAAATAACAACTCGTACAAAAAGATGCCTAGTGTCCACCAATCCACTGCACTTCCATGCCCTTCATTTTTAATAATCTCCGGGGCTAAATACTCATGGGTCCCAACAAATGACATTGAACGGACCCCAGTTGGCTCAGCCATTAGCTCGGGTAACGGGGTAACTTGATTACCAACTTCGGGCTTTGGTTTCTTGTCTTTCTTGTCTTTCTTGGATCTAAAGAGTCTTGGAGAGAAACAAGATGTTGGGACCACACATGACGGTTGGATACATGAAGATGGTTGGATGCAATAGCTGGAGTTGCTAAGGGGCTGGTTGGTTAAATTTGTTGAATTGACGAGTGTTGGGTTGACTGAGCAACGAAGGGAAAGGTCAAAATCGGTAAGCATTATGTGACCATCTTCTCTAACAAGAACGTTTTCGGGTTTTAGGTCACGATAGACAATTCCAAGCATGTGCAAGTATTCCATAGCAAGAAGTATCTCTGCAACATAAAACCTGAAACAAGATGATGCAAAATCCATTCAAATTTACAATTACATTAAACTTTGCTTCAATACCGAGTAGACAAAGAAAGTAGCAATGAAACAAGGGAGCATGGAAAGAGATAGCTGGCAGCGGGTCAGAACGAGCTGTTTTTTATGGGTTGAGCTGGGTTTGACCACCAACAACGTACCCATATTTTCAAATTTTTTTTACAGTTAAATTAGTGTGTTAAGATTAATGCATACACCAATAAATGTGCTTAATGATCTTATACCATAAATTGTTTACGTTCTACTTTAGTGGTATATGCATCAAAATAGTGGTGTACAAATCACCTCCCAAAATTAAATTGATTTGGAAGGTTATATGCATTAAAAAAATACTTTGAACAACTTTTGACCCGTTTGATCCCTTTGACTACTTTACCATTTACCTAACTTCTTTACTTTACAAAATACAACCCACATCTAACCAATTTTGCCTAATCAGGTCAGTATTGTCACCTCTACCTAGTCCTATCTAAGGCACCTTTTGAAGGACTAGAAAGCATATTATGAAATATTTCAACCTTCCCTCTAGAACATGTGTTTATCTATAGTTTTGATAGAATGTATCTAATTTGAATCCGGTATCATAAATGATACGATTAAAAACTTCGATGTAAATCACTTGATATAAGAATTTACATCAACCATGCTTCATTAAATTGACTATTTTAGGCAAAATTACTAATTTTTGGGAGAACATCTCAAAAAGATTAGTATCATCTGCAAGACTGCAAGTCTGCNTTTTATTTTATTTTATTTATTTTTTTAAACAATTTTAACTATCTCACAATATTTATACCACAAATTTATATCACATGTTCTAAGCAAGACTTGAACTCATAACAATTTGGTTTGGGAGCTTCTCACACAACATGAGATATCATCGAGACACAAGCCCTCTGGTAAAGGCTCAAGTTTAATACGAGTGGAAGGTCTAGTTCCAAATGCTTATCAATTAACTCATAACCTGTAGCGCGAAAAGGATTAATCTCTTGCGTATATCATATTAACATTAACATACACAAAACTTCACATTTCTTAACCACTTTTCAAATAAAAACATCACAAAATCCAAATAAAATGAAGTATTTTTCTTCAGCATCAAAACGTTTTAAAAGAAATCAAATTCAAGATAATTCCCCGACTCTTTTTTCTCGGGTGCAATCGCAAGGGCAGCGACTTTTTTCTCCAAAACCGATGTCACGGGTGAAGCAATCCGTTCATAAACCACTGGCTTCGGGATTTCAGGTGGACTAGCACAACGTATCAATGCCCAATTAACACCTTCAAAAAACGGATGTTGTTTGATCTCAGTAGCTCCTCTTTTATACGCCAATCGATTCTTTGGTTCCTTCACCAGCAAACCTCTAATCAAATCCCTTGTGGCAAAACTAACCACCGGTGAGTCAGGAAACCTTAATGACTGCCCAACAACATTCATCAACGTGCCCCGATTATTCGATCCTTTAAAAGGTGTTTTACCAAATAACAACTCGTACAAAAAGATGCCTAGTGTCCACCAATCCACTGCACTTCCATGCCCTTCATTTTTAATAATCTCCGGGGCTAAATACTCATGGGTCCCAACAAATGACATTGAACGGACCCCAGTTGGCTCAGCCATTAGCTCGGGTAACGGGGTAACTTGATTACCAACTTCGGGCTTTGGTTTCTTGTCTTTCTTAGATCTAAAGAGTCTTGGAGAGAAACAAGATGTTGGGACCACACATGACGGTTGGATACATGAAGATGGTTGGATGCAATAGCTGGAGTTGCTAAGGGGCTGGTTGGTTAAATTTGTTGAATTGACGAGTGTTGGGTTGACTGAGCAACGAAGGGAAAGGTCAAAATCGGTAAGCATTATGTGACCATCTTCTCTAACAAGAACGTTTTCGGGTTTTAGGTCACGATAGACAATTCCAAGCATGTGCAAGTATTCCATAGCAAGAAGTATCTCTGCAACATAAAACCTGAAACAAGATGATGCAAAATCCATTCAAATTTACAATTACATTAAACTTTGCTTCAATACCGAGTAGACAAAGAAAGTAGCAATGAAACAAGGGAGCATGGAAAGAGATAGCTGGCAGCGGGTCAGAACGAGCTGTTTTTTATGGGTTGAGCTGGGTTTGACCACCAACAACGTACCCATATTTTCAAAATTTTTTTACAGTTAAATTAGTGT
Source organism: Artemisia annua (assembly GCA_014162995.1). NCBI lineage: Eukaryota > Viridiplantae > Streptophyta > Magnoliopsida > Asterales > Asteraceae > Artemisia > Artemisia annua. The sequence goes on along the minus strand of LBNU01006488.1, from coordinate 29,101 downwards.
GTTAAGATTAATGCATACACCAATAAATGTGCTTAATGATCTTATACCATAAATTGTTTACGTTCTACTTTAGTGGTATATGCATCAAAATAGTGGTGTACAAATCACCTCCCAAAATTAAATTGATTTGGAAGGTTATATGCATTAAAAAAATACTTTGAACAACTTTTGACCCGTTTGATCCCTTTGACTACTTTACCATTTACCTAACTTCTTTACTTTACAAAATACAACCCACATCTAACCAATTTTGCCTAATCAGGTCAGTATTGTCACCTCTACCTAGTCCTATCTAAGGCACCTTTTGAAGGACTAGAAAGCATATTATGAAATATTTCAACCTTCCCTCTAGAACATGTGTTTATCTATAGTTTTGATAGAATGTATCTAATTTGAATCCGGTATCATAAATGATACGATTAAAAACTTCGATGTAAATCACTTGATATAAGAATTTACATCAACCATGCTTCATTAAATTGACTATTTTAGGCAAAATTACTAATTTTTGGGAGAACATCTCAAAAAGATTAGTATCATCTGCAAGACTGCAAGTCTGCTTTTGTATACAAACAAAGTTTATGTAATATATCAATTTACTCTCTAAAGGTGTGTATGTCTATGGCTTGTCAAGATTAATAAATTTTAAAACTTTATGAAAAAACCGAGTTGGGATTAGAAGTTATACTTGACAGCTTGTTCACAAAAACGCTTCCCTGGTTGCCTTTGTCTTAACATGTGCAAATCACCTCCGGGACAAAACTCCATCACCAAACACGAGAATTTATCCGTCTCAAAGTGAGTATACAAAGTCGGAAGAAACGGATGATCCAATGATTGAAGTATTTCTCTTTCAGTTTCCACTCTTAATAACTTGTTACGGCCCTCAAGTGACACTTTATCCATCACTTTCATTGCAAAATAAGACTTCATACCACTAAGTTCACAAAGATAGACACTACCAATATCCCCACAACCCAATCGTTTCAACAACCGAAAATGGTTCAAACCCACAACACCATCTCTTGATCTAACGGCTTGGATTGCTTCCCATTGTGCGTCGTTTGATTTATGGGGTTTGCTGATGTTGCTACTTAAAGTGCTGTAACTACTTTCGTCGCTCAAATCGGTACTTGTACTTCCTCTGCACATACTACTCTTCCCACTTTCAACAAAATCTGTTTTTTCACCAACTTTTAAAACACTGCTGCATTGAGTAGCCGGTGCTGACCAATCTTTAGACGACATCTGGTCCAGCGGTTTTGTTTCTTTGACTGAGCTCATTCTTTAGTCTCTTGGAACTTGCTTAGACCGACCAAGTAACAAGCTTGAACCTGGTTATGCTGACAAATTCAAGACTTGAGTTCAGACGTTCCTCGTGGATCTGTGTGTACAGAAGAGTCTGAATTATGAAATTTCAAAAACTTAAGGACATTTTGAAACTAAGTATATGATATACACAGTATATTACAAGAAGGGGCAAACTTCATCCGATCATAAGGGGCGTATGATTATGAATGCGTGCTTTTAAAGCGATTGTATATACTCAATAATCGAAATTAGATAATCAATTGTAAAAAAAAAAAAGTGTTTAGATGTGGTATTGGTGCTTAAATTTTATAGGTGCAATAATCACATGTTTGAGGTTAAACACTTTGGATCATTTTGAGAACTAACAGATAAAATGGTCAAAAATGACGTTATGGTGCGAAAAAGGAAAGACATTTTGCTAGACATGAATAGAACTATAATTGACCGAAGTCAGGTTAAAAATGGGTAATTGTGTAAAACGTATTGCGAGTTTGTGACTTTAAGTCGCAATAATCAAATCATCACCCCACCATGAATATCAGAGCCAGAGACTCTACAAGCACAAACTTTATAAATTGGAGCGAGTAATTTATACTTTTTACAACAAATACAAAAGGGGTGCACCTGCTAACCCCTCTGGGCTCGTTAACGTCTGATCACTAGTTGTATACTTGTATTCACCACAACAACGTACATTCCAACTCCCTGAATCCATAAATTACACAACATAGATCAGAACAAGCCCAAAAACATGTGTAACATAACTTTTTGGCAAATTTAGATCCACTAACACTAAAAAACAAATCACAACTCACAAAACAAGTAACTAAAACATAACTAGTGGCAGATCTACTTTAAACTATACAAGTTAAATAATCTCAAACAAATCAAGAAAACATTTTTAAGTTACAACATCAAGAAAATACTTTTTTAAGTTACAATTTCATACAAGCCATTTAATAAACATATTTACTGACCTCATTTCCAATAATAACAATGTGATGATCTTAACAGCATGACATATACATATATAAAGATCATAACAACAAACCCATGAATATAAACATGAATCTTGAATCTTGAAACAGACCCTTTTAACAACATTAACAATCAAAGTATAATTTGCAGGAAAAAAAGTATAAAAGAAAGTAAAGGGTACCTGAAAGTATACAACTTTAGTGTTGTGGTTGAGGGACATAGAGATATATTATGAGTGTAATGTATGTATGTTAAAGGGTCCATATAGAAATGCTTGTAGTGAGTGAAATGATAAAGAAAGTAAAAGGAGCACTGTGTCCCATAATTGTGGTCTAAAGAAGAAAAAAGTGTGTGTTGGAGTTGTCTAATGGTCTGTGTGGGCCACTACCATTACCCATGAGGTGAGAGAGAAATATTATGTGATTATCGAAAACTTTGTTTAATTATGTCTATTAAAGGTGTTTCGAGATAAAGATCAAGATTTGTATGGATTAAAGCTAGTAAATCTTAGATTTTGTAAGGCTACAAAAAATTTTGTAGGGATGGCAATGGGCATGAGAAAACCCATAACTAGTATTCGCACGTAAATGGGTTAACCTCGTCAATTTTCATCCATGGGTGGGTTGTGGGTGAAAATTTGTATCCATGGATGTGTGACGCGGGTGATGGGTAATGTATACCTATCACGGATAAACCTATCACACTCATTTAAAATATCGAAAGGTGTACGGTATACTCGTCAAATTACTTGTGGGGTACACGCTAACCCCTTTATGTTGAACTAAAATTTATTATAATACTTAAATATTTGCAAGGTTATTGATATATATTTTTTAGAAATGCAGCAATATATTAACTAAAACAAATAAGAAAAATTACAAACAAAGGCATCCCGCCACCCTAAACATGATGATTAGGAAATATGGTGAATATGAAAGATCAAACGATCAAATGCATCTCTCTCACCTCATGGGTAGTGGTAGTTTCTTTGAATTCCAAAACCAAAAGGTGTATCTGAAAGATCAAACGATCAAAGGCATCTCTCTCACCTCAAAGGCATCTCTCTCTGAAAAAATATAGTAAACTAACAGTTTCTTTGAATTCCAAAACCAAAAGGTGAATATGAAAGATCAAACGATCAAAGATAATATATGATGCATTTTAGTTATGATCTTTCATACACAAATACTCCTTCTCGGCTTCTCGCTCGAAGTTCTGCTCACCTCTAAAATCACTTTATCAAGTACATTGTTGATTTGACACAGTGACAAAGTTGTTGAAGAAGTAGGATGCTAAGAGGCCAAATGAGTCGAATTTTGTGTTTTGCTAAAGATGTTTTAAACTATTTGTGATTTGTGTTTTGCTAGTTTCAGACATATGTTTAAGTATTTTGTGAACTCGATGTTATGGCAAATTGATATGGTGTCTTATTACACAATTTTACAGTTAGTTTCCATATCATGATTTTGTGTTTTTTTGCATTCACTAACCCATGGGTTTACTCGTGGGCAACAGATGCCCGTGGGCATGGACATTTGTAGAAAATTGTACCTACTGGCGGGTGACGGGGTGGTGGCGCACGAAGGCGGGTGATTGGTTAGAGGTACCTGTGCCCATTACTCACGGGTGTCATCCCTAAATTTATGCGTATAATTGTCATTTGTGAAAAAGTGATCAATGTTATCACAAAAATACGAATCTGATTATGAAAACCTTCGTAGATAAGAGAAAAAAGTGAAGCTCTATGGATTAGATGACCACACTTTTAAAGTCAAAATTTTTTAAAGGCTCTTATAAAAAATATCGCCTTAGGCCTCTCAGTAACTTTGAACATTACTGATTTTAAAGGTTCTGTTTATTTTCTTTTTCTTCATCACAAATAAACTATTTAACCTTTTAAAGACCTTTCCTTAAACACATTGTTTACCAACTCTTCCCTAAACACTTTGTTTAGCTACCAAGCACATAAACTTAAAGAGTTTAACAAAACACTTTTTCTTTTTTAATGTGCAACACGACGTGTTAATACTACAAAAGGTGAGGTGTAAATGAAATAGAAATTTTTAAAGAATTGTTTTGTGACAAGAAGAGTTTCAATAAATAAGAATCAATACTGCAAAAGAAACGCTAGCAATAAATTGAATAAAGAGTAAATTTGAAAATTTTGTTCATGTGTTTTGTCCGGATCGCAGTACAATTATGAAAACGGGATTTGCTAACAACAACCCACTAGGTGTTGTTTAAGCATTTCATATTTAGAAAATTAGCATTTAATGAACTCTAAACATTCTATATTTAACATCATATTCCATATTTCAAATCATTAAAAGTGTATAATTATGGATTACATGAGTTCATTAAATATGTTTTTTGTATTTATGGAATGCTTAAACAACACCCAATAGGTTGTTGTTAGCAATTATGAAAACTTTAGGTTTTGATATTGTTTTTGGACAAACTAAAAACGACCAAAATACCTTTATATAAGTCAAAACTTAGTAGTAGAAAGAAAACAAAAGTATGTTAGTCATTTCAGTTTTATCAAAAAACGAATTTCAAAACAAGAGTTTCTCACGAGCATTATGCTTGCACATTCCCTGTTTTAGGGATAATTCCTTATTTACCCAATAGAAACCTCAAAATGTCATATTTACTCAAATTACAAGTTAATAGTGCATAATGTGCAATAATTTTGACGCATATTTGGGGAAATATGAAATTTTAATGTTTTTATTGGAGAAATATGGAATTGCCCCCAAGTTTTAAAAAATTGTTTCTTTAGCTTGAATAAACCAGAGTGACAATTTCTGGAATTAACTCTTGAATAAACAAGAAATGGTCTTACGAAAATAACCAGATTTATTGTTCGACAAAACTTTAAAACTGCTTTCACATTTCGTCTTATTTTACGCACGAAGATATCAGCTCTAATTTAGTACGGAGTCTATCCTATAAGAAAATTTCTTTGAATTTAATAACATTGTTTAATAGTAGATACAATTGAAAAATCAAGATTTTGAAACTGTTTTGCATATAAATTGCTAACGCTTGTGCTTGTGTATACCACACTAAGAGCACTAGCAATGGTAACGCACCACCTGCGTTAAACCCTCATTAACTCGCGTGAAACCTGCTGATAAGGATTTATTTGTTACGCTTTTAGGGGGTCATTTAAGCCGTAAATGGTGATTTTATGATCAAATATTACCTCAAATCGTTCCTTTTCTCTTTTTAGGTACTTGGAACGTGATTTCTGGAAAATGAAACATTTTGGAGCTTTTCGGACGTTTTTATGCTCAAGTATGAAGAAAAAAAGAAAAGTCAAGAAAAGTTAGGTTTTTACACCTGACGACGTCAGGCTTTGGAGCTGACGCCGTCACCTTATGCTGAAAAGATGGTGGATTTTTACACTAGACGCCCCTGAAGAAAATGTGAAGTTTGCACCTGACGGCGTCAGGTGCATTTGTGTTGAGGCCGTCTGGCTTTACGGATACACGAGACATCCCAGAAGGAAATAACAAGTGACAGCGTCAGAAGTGTTTGAAGGCAATCCGAGAACCTTAAACACGGCGGTCTGACGGCGTCAGAACCTATAACATGACGCCGTCAGCCTTGTAAAGTCTATATATAGTTTTTGATTTTTCATTTATTAGGTGTGCAACTTTGGAGAAAAACCCTAGTCCGACTTTTACAGTATTTTTAGGGTTTCAAACCCTCTTTTCTTCCATGTTCAGTTGAAGATAAGTTCTTCCTTTAATCATTCAATATGTATATGTGTTATTTGATTAATTGTTTGTCTTTTCTTTACATTAACATGCTAGCTTAGGTTTTTTAGTGTTTGCTTAGATCTAATGAAACCTAGTTATTGATTATTGATTGTTGGTTTGTTATTTATTGTTGTGGATGATTGACTCACATTAGGCTTAAGAAAACTGGCTAACCTCCTATACTGTAATAAGCTTGAACGTCTTGAGAAACGTAATCAGATGTGTACTACGATTTTATTAGTTGTATTTAATGCATGAGTGACTATTAAGGAGGCTATGATAGGATACTAAGCGTGTCGTCATAAGAAGAGATAGAAGCTCATAGGGTTGGGGAAGGACGTACACACCCCCACGAATGGTATTAAGGAATGCAACCCTTTATCCAAACAATTGTAACAAATTAATAAATCAATAGGAGATAACTAGGGAGTAGTGAAATATAAGTAAATACGTTTTTCTCTATATAAGAAGTTCACCAATTTACTTTTCTTGTTATTTTATTTTAATTGTTTAAGTATTAATTTTTGGTTGGTTGACTAGCAACTAATTCCGCCCACTCTTCAAATACCCGAGATTTTATTTGCTTTCATAAAATATAAAAATACAAAAAGAATCATCCCTCACCTTTAGACCTACTTGACTTAGCTTTCAATCCTAACGACATTATTCCCCTAGAGAACGATCAATCCCCCGGTACCTACCACACACTATACTACATCGGTCAGGTACACTACCTGGTGGATTGCAAAGCTTCTCAAGATCCCTTGAGAGGTAAAACCTTTTGCAAGGTTGCAAAACCACGCATCAAGTTTTTGGCGCCGCTGCCGGGGAATAGTTATTGTTTAGGTTGAAATTTACTTTTATTAGGTCAAATCATTAGATTCCTATCTATTTTTTTATTAGATTTTCTTTAGTCTATCTTTTCTTTGTGCCTTTGTTCGTGAAAAGTTTTCTTTGACTATTCCGTTGCCATTATGGAAAACGCGAATCCACCCCTGACACATGACGAAGTAGCTTCGTTGCGTAGCCAAATTGAGAATGAGATTAGGGAACTTAGGGAGCTTAATAGGTTGATTGACATTGAGCTTAATTATGCACTAAACGACTTAGCAACCGCCATATACTCAATTGAGGACTTAGGACCTAATGATTTCACGGTTAGTGAAAGTATCGAGGAAAAGAATGATGGGGAGCTAGACGACACATATTTCAATTTATACCCCACTAAGGAGGAGGTCGCCTACTATAACAATATAATTGATAATCCTCGGCCCCCTTTCATTAAAATTGACCCAAAAATAAAGAAAGGTAGCCCTAGGAATGTGAAGATACCATGTATGATTGGATACAAGTACATTGAGCAAGCTTACATCGATTTTGAATCCCCAATCAACATTATATCTTTGAATGTCTACAATGATATAATGAATACACGACTTGGACCTAGGAGAGATCCCAATTACCCCAGTGGGATTTGTAATTTTGTCGGGAGAATTAAGGATCTACATATTTTAGTCGGAAACTTCACTTACATCACTGATTTCATGGTTGTAGAAGACTTGGCTAGTGTTATAGATTATCGCTTATCTCATGTTGTGTTAGGTAAACCATTTGTTAAGGAATCCAAGTTAAGTCACGAACGGTTAGAAGGAACGGATCAATTCTCTAATGAAACCGATAAAATCACATATAGGATGCCGAATAAGATGAAGGAGTTTCGTTATGTACCTCAATTAAATAAAGATAACATCAGTGCAATTGAGGATATTAACAATGAGGATAGGAATAAGGGTGTATGGGAAAAGAGAAGTCTTTACTACCAAAATTGTCTAATCCTCGGACCCAAGTACGAATAGACAAGAAATGGTCTTACGAAAATAACCAGATTTATTGTTCGCCAAAACTTTAAAACTGCTTTCACATTTCGTCTTATTTTACGCACGAAGATATCAGCTCTAATTTAGTACGGAGTCTATCCTATAATAAAATTTCTTTGAATTTAATAACATTGTTTAATAGTAAATACAATTGAAAAATCAAGATTTTGAAACTGTTTTGCATATAAATTGCTAACGCTTGTGCTTGTGTATACCACACTAAGAGCACTAGCAATGGTAACGCACCACCTGCGTTAAACCCTCATTAACTCGCGTGAAACCTGCTGATAAGGATTTATTTGTTACGCTTTTAGGGGGTCATTTAAGCCGTAAATAGTGATTTTATGATCAAATATTACCTCAAATCGTTCCTTTTCTCTTTTTAGGTACTTGGAATGTGATTTCTGGAAAATGAAACATTTTGGAGCTTTTTGGAAGTTTTTATGCTCAAGTATGAAGAAAAAAAGAAAAGTCAAGAAAAGTCAGGTTTTACACTTGACGACGTCAGGCTTTAGAGCCGACGCCGTCACCTTATGCTGAAAAGATGGTGGATTTTTACACTAGACGCCCCAGAAGAAAATGTGAAGTTTGCACCTGACGGCGTCAAGTGCATTTGTGTTGAGGCCGTCTGGCTTTACGGATACATGAGACATCCCAGAAGGAAATAACAAGTGACAGCGTCAGAAGTGTTTGAAGGCAATCCGAGAACCCTAAACGGCGTCAGAACCTATAACATGACGCCGTCAGCCTTGTAAAGTCTATATATAGTTTTTGATTTTTCATTCATTAGGTGTGCAACTTTGGAGAAAAACCCTAGTCTGACTTTTACATTATTTTTAGGGTTTCAAACCCTCTTTTCTTCCATGTTCAATTGAAGATAAGTTCTTCCTTTAATCATTCAATATGTATATGTGTTATTTGATTAATTGTTTGTCTTTTCTTTACATTAACATGCTAGCTTAGGTTTTTTAGTGTTTGCTTAGATCTAATGAAACCTAGTTATTGATTATTGATTGTTGGTTTGTTATTTATTGTTGTGGATGATTGACTCACGTTAGGCTTAAGAAAACTAGCTAACCTCTTATACTGTAATAAGCTTGAACGTCTTGAGAAACGTAATCGGATGTGTACTACGATTTTATTAGTTGTATTTAATGCATGAGTGACTATTAAGGAGGCTATGATAGGATACTAAGCTTGTCGTCATAAGAAGAGATAGAAGCTCATAGGGTTGGGGAAGGACGTACACACCCCCACGAATGGTATTAAGGAATGCAACCCTTCATCCAAACAATTGTAACAAATTAATAAATCAATAGGAGATAACTAGGGAGTAGTGAAATCTAAGTAAATACGTTTTTCTCTATATAAGAAGTTCACCAATTTACTTTTCTTTTTATTTTTTTTAATTGTTTAAGTAGTAATTTTGGGTTGGTTGACTAGCAACTAATTCCGCCCACTATTCAAATACCCGAGATATTATTTGCTTTCATAAAATATAAAAATACAAAAAGAATCATCCCTCACCTTTAGACCTAGTTGACTTAGCTTTCAATCCTAACGACATTATTCCCCTAGAGAACGATCAATCCCCCGGTACCTACCACACACTATACTACATCGGTCAGGTACACTACCTGGTGGATTGCAAAGCTTCTGAAGATCCCTTGAGAGGTCAAACCTTTTGCAAGGTTGCAAAACCACGCATCAAGTTTTTGGCGCCGCTGCGGGGAATAGTTATTGTTTAGGTTGAAATTTATTTTTATTATGTCTAATCATTAGATTCCTATCTATTTTTTTATTAGATTTTCTTTAGTCTATCTTTTCTTTGTGCCTTTGTTCGTGAAAAGTTTTCATTGACTATTCCGTTGCCACTATGGAAAACGCGAATCCACCCCTGACACTTGACGAAGTAGCTTCGTTGCGTTGCCAAATTGAGAATGAGATTAGGGAACTTAGGGAGCTTAATAGGTTGATTGAAATTGAGCTTAATTATGCACTAAACGACTTAGCAACCGCCATTTACTCAATTGAGGACTTAGGACCTAATGATTTCGCGGTTAGTGAAAGTATCGAGGAAAAGAATGATGGGGAGCTAGACGACACATATTTCAATTTATACCCCACTAAGGAGGAGGTCGCCTACTATAACAATATAATTGATAATCCTCGACCCCCTTTCATTAAAATTGACCCAAAAATAAAGAAAGGTAGCCCTAGGAATGTGAAGATACCATGTATGATTGGATACAAGTACATTGAGCAAGCTTACATCGATTTTGAATCCCCAATCAACATTATATCTTTGAATGTCTACAATGATATAATGAATACACGAGGACCTAGGAGAGATCCCAATTACCCCAGTGGGATTTGTAATTTTGTCGGGAGAATTAAGGATCTACATATTTTAGTCGGAAACTTCACTTACATCACTAATTCATGGTTGTAGAAGACTTGGCTAGTGTTATATATTGTCGCTTATCTCATGTTGTGTTAGGTAAGCCATTTGTTAAGGAATCCAAGTTAAGTCACGAACGGTTAGAAGGAACGGTTCAATTCTCTAATGAAACCGATAAAATCACATATAGGATGCCGAATAAGATGAAGGAGTTTCGTTATGTACCTCAATTAAATAAAGATAACATCAGTGCAATTGAGGATGTTAACAATGAGGATAGGAATAAGGGTGTATGGGAAAAGAGAAGTCTTTACTACCAAAATTGTCTAATCCTCGGACCCAAGTACGAAGTTGATATGGAATATGTCAAGAGAATTAGAGAGGCGATTGAAAGGAAAGACAGGAAAACGTAGGGCGTGACTTTGAGTCTAGTTACAAGACTCGTAAATAAAGAAAAGCGCTTTTTGGGAGGCAACCCAAGCTTTTTATTTGTTTATTTGCTTTTATTTGTTTCCGTATGCATGTTTAATTCTTATTGTTCATTGTTCATGTATCAAAGATAAAATTGTGAAAATGCTTTATTTTATTTTTAACCTCGTCTTAATTACATATAAAGGTATTTTGCAAAAGATAAGTGTAAGGGAAATCCATATTTATTTTTAAGAACGGATTGAACATGAACAATAGCAATAAGATATAAACATACATATTAGTATTTGTTTGAGTCAAATGCTTGTATCGAGTCACAATGAATGTTTTTGCAGAATTCCAGGAATTAAAACATAGGTTTTTCTAGAAATTTTCCGGAAACAAAATATAAAGAATTCTGTCAAATCATTTCTGACGGCGTCAGGGTAAAACCTGACGGCGTCAGATGTTATTTTCTGAAAAAATTTCCAGGTTTTGTTTTTCTGCTGGAATTGTAAAGTTTCGTAAAATCTGTAATTTTTAAACTCCAGGAATCTGCAAACATTTATTTTGCAAGCATTATATCTTTACTTGCTTTCTAGGATTTACTTTTATATAGAATTTACCGCAGATTTTATGCGAGGTTTCGTGTTGTTTTCTTAGTTGTTTTAACAGGTTATATTGGACAAGAAGATGATTATATTTGTGAAATGAAGCTTGCATGCTCATTTTCTTGGAGGAGGATTCAATCTTGTTACCACATCATCCATACCGAGCGAATCAGGGGAGTATTTATTTCTTTCATTTATCTATACTTTATTACTTTTTAGGAACATTGGGGACAATGTTCAACTTAGGTGTAAGGGGAGTAAAATTTCACTTGATTTTTGTTCTGTTTAAAAGTAGATGTGTAATAAAACTAAGAGAAATACTTTTTAGGGTAATTTTAGCACAAAATTTAAATTTTTTTGCAACATATAGGAGTGAAACTTTAGTCTTAATAAGCGTCTCATGGATAGGAATTATATGACTAGCACAAAAACCGTACTACTCAAAAATTTTCACCCCAAATATGTGAGGTTCGCCCTTAGATTTGTTAGGAAAAGCATTCATTATTAGTGCTTGTGAGTGTACCGGTAGTATTTAAATTCTAGAACTTGCGTTATCGATGCGTCCCGAGACCGCTAGTGAAACTACATTTGTGTAGTTAGGATTTACTATATGATAAGAGGCATTAGGATAACCCATGTTTTAAGCCTGTAATATAATTACATTGACTTCATTGGTCAAGTAATTCTCCCACACCTTTGCGATGTACTCATTTTTAGTACACGATACCCCTAGTACAACCCTCAGAGCCTATCTTTTTCGTTTCTAACTTTAAGCAATTTATTTAAAAGAATAATTTGTTTACAATCCACCCCCAAATGTACACCCAAATCGCCTTAGCCTTCCTTATATGCACTCATCTTTAGTGCATTATTGTTATTTGTTTAAACCCTTAGTTAATTGTCTAATTGATTACATGGTTGCTAAGTCGAGTCATATCTTGTACATATTATTTTGGGACAATTGAGACTTATGGGTAAAGTACTAGTGTTACGGAGTAATGGGGAAGAACATCATTTATTACCCCCATATGTGCGTTAATATTTTAAAGTACTCCAAATGTTTCGATTATCTTGATTCGAGTCTTTACTTTAAATTATGTAAAATTTCAAGTGTAAGGGGAGAACGAGCCCCCTTGATGTATTATTTTGGATGGTAGGGTAAGAGTGTATGAAAAAAATCAAAAAACAAGAAAAACGAAAAATAAAAGTAGAAAAAACATACGGACTACCATCCCGTTCCTTTCATTTTATTTATGTTTATGTTAGTTTGTAGCTAACTTAATTTGAGTCGAGTCTTGGCTTAGCAACGCCGCATTGTACATGTAATTAACTACGACAATTGACTTGCCACCAGTAAAACATCCCTTTATCCAACAAACCGTGTTTTGCATATCCCTACACCTAACGTTATAACCCTTTAAAAGACCTCTTTTATAGTTTATCCTAGGTGCTTACGCCAAAGTGGTGGAGGTTTTGATCCTTTCCCAAGCCCATGGTAATCTATTTGCTATGACAGGTAGTGAGAGATATTTTTCCATTTCCATTTATGATCTATAAATTTATAACACCCGAGAGATGAGAGTATCCAAACACTTAATATGAGGTGCTAGTGTATAATTTTCGTGCTTGTTTTGATAAAGGTTGAATGATCATTTGTTGTAATTACTTTTATATTAATGTTAAATTACCCCTAACTAGTATTTAATTGGTATAAAAGCTCATTTGCTTGAGGACAAGCAAATCTCAAGTGTAAGGGTATTTGATAAGGATTTATTTGTTACGCTTTTAGGGGGTCATTTAAGCCCTAAATGGTGATTTTATGATCAAATATTACCTCAAATCGCTCCTTTTCTCTTTTTAGGTACTTGGAACGTGATTTCTGGAAAATGGAGCATTTTGGAGCTTTTCGGACGTTTTTATGCTCAAGTATGAAGAAAACAAGAAAAGTCAAGGAAAGTCAGGTTTTTACACCTGACGGCGTCAGGCTTTGGAGCTGACGTCGTCACCTTATGCTGAAAAGATGGTGGATTTTACACTAGACGCCCCAGAAGAAAATGTGAAGTTTGCACCTGACGGCGTCAAGTGCATTTGTGTTGAGGCCGTCTGGCTTTATGGATACACGAGACATCCCATAAGGAAATAACAAGTGACAGCGTCAGAAGTGTTTGAAGGCAATCCGAGAACCATAAACACGGCGGTCTGACGGCGTCAGAACCTATAACATGACGCCGTCAGCCTTGTAAAGTCTATATATAGTTTTTGATTTTTCATTCATTAGGTGTGCAACTTTGGAGAAAAACCCTAGACCGAATTTTACAGTATTTTTAGGGTTTCAAATCCTCTTTTCTTCCATGTTCAATTGAAGATAAGTTCTTCCTTTAATCATTCAATATGTATATGTGTTATTTGATTAATTGTATGTCTTTTCTTTACATTAACATGCTAGCTTAGGTTTTTTAGTGTTTGCTTAGATCTATGAAACCTAGTTATTGATTATTGATTGTTGGTTTGTTATTTATTGTTGTGGATGATTGACTCACGTTAGGCTCAAGAAAACTAGCTAACCTCCTATACGGTAATAAGCTTGAACGTCTTGAGAAATGTAATCGGATGTGTACTATGGTTTTATTGGTTGTATTTAATGCATGAGTGACTATTAAGGAGGCTATGATAGGATACTAAACGTGTCGTCGTAAGAAGACATAGAAGCTCATAGGGTTGGGGAAGGACGTACACACCCC
>LBNU01006482.1:7073-22453 GCA_014162995.1 Artemisia annua | reverse complement strand
TAGCAGCACCGAGGAACCTTTTTCACATCTGCTCTTGTCGACTTTTTCGAATTCAATAATCACGAATCGATAATACCATGCATATCATGACAAATTTACAATCAATAGTATGAAGACCATCGTAACTTCTATACACCGCACCATATCGAATCCCAAATTATTAATTGAAGTACCAGGTAACTAATCAATTAATAAATCAAACTACTCCGTAATATTTGTTACTCAATTAATATAGTACGAGGTATATCAAACATTGAAACCACCGACGCATAATTAATGCTTTGTAGTACGAGGTATTTAATTTAAGACATAATCGAATAGATAAAATAGTTCAGTACCTTTTCTTCGAATCTGCTTCTCTCCGTCAGTAAACCTTGTTAATCAATCCTAGATATCACGAGCAACCTGGCTCTGATACCAATTGTGAAGATCGTTGTTAGGGCTGGCATAACAGGTCACACGAACCTGTTAAGACACGAACCTGTTAAGACACGAACCTGTTAAGGTCAAACACGAACACGACCTGTTAACTAATCATGTCATTTTTCTCAAACACGAACACGACACGAAAATTAACAGGTGCACCTGTTAAGACCTGTTAAAAAACCTGTTAACATGCACTTGACTAAAACTTTAAAAAAAATCCTATCACATTCCACTCAAAGCATATATGATTATTAAATACAACATGTTCACCTCACGTCACTCCCAACTTTCACACAAGATCTCAACCCAAAAGCAAAAAAAAAAAGGAACTCAGTTTGTGTTTTCACTTCAAATGATTAACAACCTTTTATAAGGTCTTCAACACTTGATCATCATAGATCCTTTTCGAAGCTAACACTTCATTTAATATCCGACAACAAAAAGAACAGACTTATAACAATTTTGTTATAATCTATTCTTGAGTTCGTTTANAATTCAAAAGCCATGTGCCCAATACAATACTAAATTCAATACATGAAAAGTATTCAACAAAATAACACTAGTTCAAAATGTTTAACATTGGAATGAAGTCATGTTGCTTAATCTAATACGACTAAACCTTTCTTCAGGACATGTTCTTAAACTTGTAAACGAAAAACATGGCAGCAACTCCTTTACGTAACTTGCTTAGTTTTGCTTCGAGTTGTTAGTCTCGCAAGATTTTGTATTCTTTACTCGACGTCCCCTGAAATAGCAAAGTGAAAACATTCCAATTAAAACTATCTCACTGAGATTTTACTTGGAAAAAGTACATAAAAGGTTGAGTAGTTAACCTTTTACTTGTGGGTGCTTGGCATGGTTCAGAGATTTGAGATGTACTCGCATTATATGGAGGATTCTTGCATGTTTTCTGATGGTGTCCAATTCCATTACATTTTTTACATCTATGTCTTTTTTTCTTTTTTTTTTGTCTCATCATGTGCGCGAATTCTTTCTGGGGCGTCCTATAGGCCTTTTGACAATAGGTGGGTGAATCTTCTCACTTGCGTCTATGTGTACCCACTGATCCTTTCCGGGGATTGGAGCAATTTCTGAAGCGTAAGCTTCTTTAAATTTATCGATTGTGAAATATGAATCAACGTAACTATCCCAAATATTATCCCTTGTAAAAGCGATAAATGCCGCCGCGTGCACACATGGAAGGCCTTTAACCTGCCAAGCACGACAACTACATGTTTTCTCATCTAACAAAACCTCCCAGCGTCTTCCTTTATACTTTACCTCAGCACGATTGTCGCTACTTCTACTAACTTGATAATCACCCAAGTTCTACATGAAGAATAGAAATAAAGAAAAAAACGTATATATAAGCCTTCGACATTAGAGTATATGTAATGAGTTAAATCAGTTAACTTGCCTTAGATATTCGTTTCAGGTAATTCTTAGCATTTGGAACTAAGGTTCCCTTCCATTTCTTCGCAATATCCCTCTTCTCGCTAAACCGCACCATAAGCATTTCTCGGATGGCATCAAGAAGATCAAGCACCGGTCGAAGGCGAGCATCACCTACCCAAGAATTAAAACTTTCTGAAATATTGTTCGTGATGTAGTCGCACTTGGATATTGTACCAAACTTGCTTCTACTCCATGTTTTATTATGGTGTTTATTGAGGTACGCAATCACCTCTTTATTTTCAATAGCAATTGCCTCTAATAACCGGTTATGCACCTCAACACAACAAGTATATGCAGCACCCCACAGGTTAATTCTGAAAAAGTCACCATGAAAATGTTTCTTAAAATTGCTATAGAGGTGCCTCATGCATTCTCGATGCTCGGCATCAGGATAAACTTGTCTGATGGCTGTTTCTAACCCTTTTTGCATGTCCGATGATATAACAAGACCATTTGGCGTCCCAATTGCTTTTTTTAATGACATGAGAAACCATTCCCATGAACTTGTATTTTCTGATTCAAGGACTGCATATGCTACTGGAAATATACTATTGTTACCGTCAATACTCAACGCGGCGGCTAATACACCATTAAACTTCCCTTTTAAATGGCATGCATCGAGACTAATATAAGGCCGACAACCCGCAAGAAAACCTCTAGAGCAAGCTGCTAAACATATAAAAAAACCTTTGGAAAAGTTTTTTGTCATCTTTCGTCTCAAAGGCGATTTCAACAATGCTTCCTAGGTTTCTAGTTAGTAGTTCATGTTTGAAAACATCCATCTGCATAAAAGAGTCCTCCCACTTACCATGTATATCCGTGTAAGCTTGTTCTTTACCTCTAAAGGCTCTCAAATATGGTACATCAACATTGTATGTTGTCATTAGCCACTTCCTAATTTCGGTAGTGGATATATCCCCATCATATTTTAGTTTATCAGCAATAACATTTGCAATCCAGCCTTGAGTAGCTCTCTTATTACCACACTTGTTTGTTCGAGTACATGAATGTGTTTTGATAAACTTTTTGACCTACAAAATTATAGAATAAAGCTAAGCTGAAATTCAGTTGACAAACGAGCATAGCAAAACATATACTAACCTGAAAAGTAATTTTATCTTCGGTTCGAGAAGCATGAATCCTCCACTCGCAGTTTTTGTCTTTACAACATGCTGTCAATCGTTCCAAATCACTTTTCTCAATTTTATACTCAAATTCATTTACGAGTGCATAGTGGTTCAAAGCTCTTCTAAATTGAATCACGTTTGTAAATGTCTTATGAAGTTCCATAGTTGAACTACTCTTGATATACGAGTGACTTTCAGGTTCATTGTCACATTCATCATCACTACTATGACGGTTGTGATAACTATTTTCGCTTGGACAATCTGAGTCTGAACCATTTTCACCCTGAGGTTCATTAGTAACTTCATCTTGAGAACTGCATGAAAAGGTTACTCGAGCTCAAGTAAAACAAAATCACAGTATATATTTATATAACAATAACATTAGCTTACATAAATGAAGTATTTATACCTCTCTAGTACACAATTATATGTAGTCACATAGATTGTTACTTCTTTTTCCTCCTCGTACATGTTGAGCATCACCATGAACTTCTCGTCAGAATCCAATTGTATGAAAGTTTGTTTTTTTTCACACTTGTTAACAAAAAGTAATGACAAAACTACATCGCTCTGTATTGGATAATGTTTTACTACTTCTTCAAGTAGGTGATTCAACTGGTATGAGCATATCTCTATGTGGATACACTTTCTTTTTCCGAAACAATATACTTTCCTACATGAGTTCCTTGCCGATCGAAATAAGCCTCCATATTTCAAATTAAGCTTGTACTTCGTTCCTACTTTCCTGATGATGAAAATAAAATACATAAACAAAGATCTAACTATAATGTCCAGTCGACTTAAATGAGCACCTCAACACAAAAGGAATAATATAAACTTACTCGACAATCGGCGATTGAACATTGTTATTAACATCAACAATATTGTCCATCTTTAACCAAAATTCAGAAAAAATTCACTATACCTGATGATAATATGTGGTAAATATGAGTATGTATGTGGTAAATATGAGTATAATTCATTAATAACAAAAGAGAAATCAAGGATAGTTAAACAACTTACCAATAACCTTGTTTTGAGATTTGGAAGATAGAGACTCAGCAGAATGTGAAAAGACGAGAGGAAATGAGAAACAAGTCGGTTAATAATTTTGATTAGGGTAAAAGGGATAAAATAGTAAAATAGCATTAAAGTTAGTATTATATATTACTTTTACAAATTAAAATCATTATAAATACAATTTAATTAGTTTTTGGATATATATGAGTATTTATAAAGTTTTGAGAGGATATTGGTGAAATTAAGAAATTTGCAAGGATATTGACGTAATATCCAACTTTTACAAGGATATACATGAAATTGTCCCAATAATAAATTACTTATTGTTACTGATATGTTGTTTTATGTATAGGCTTATACTGATCCAAGCAGGCATCTTGGAAATGCTTGTAACTTTGCTGTTTTGAGGGTGCCGATGCAGGCATAACTTGTACTTTAAATGATTTAAGAGGAAAAGAGGTTTTGCACACAGAGTAAGTCCGTATTACTAATTGACTATCTGATTTTGGAAGATAAGTAACTAATATATGTTACTGCAGAATAAGTTAAGATTATCATATATACCTTTTTTTTTTTTTTTTTTTTTTTTTTTTTTTTTTTTTTTTTTTTTTTTTTTTTTAATTTTTTTTTTTTTTTTTTTTTTTTTTTTTGTTTTTTTTTTTTTTTTTTTTTTTTTTTTTTTTTTTTTTTTTTTTTTTTTTTTTTTTTTTTTTTTTTTTTTTTTTTTTTTTTTTTTTTCACTTTTTTTTTTTTTTTTTTTTTTTTTTTTTTTTTTTTTTTTTTTTTTTTTTTTTTTTTTTTTTTTTTTTTTTTTTTTTTTTTTTTTTTTTTATCATCCTAAGAATACTATTTAATTATTATTTTTATGGAAAAAAGATGGACAGCCCATTTCAACCCGTATAAAATTGCCCGTTTTGACTTGAACCCATGTACAGATAAGGAAGAGCAAGGAGGGTGGAGGGTGGTGGACAGATTGAGATGAGATGGGACCTATTCTATGTGAAGATCTTCATGTCTTGGTAGTTCTATTTGGGCAAAAGTAGAATGATAGTCTAACTTATTGCAGATTCAAAATAGGTTTTATGAATTATATCCTTTTTGAATGTTAGAAAAAAAATCTCATTTGCTAGTGATTTACCGCTTGTTAAAGTTCTGATTATGTATACTGATTTCTGGATAATCAGCCTTCTAAAGTTGTGATTTTGTATGATATTTTGGTATTGGAAAGTTCTAATTTCTGTATGATATTATGGTATTGGAAGTTTTGAATTCTGCTATGCTATGTAAAAGTATGTTTGTATATATACTGACACAACCCTTGTGTAGACAAAGATCTGAACTTCTGCTGTCACTTATACACATTATGTGTCAGCATAGGTGTGTCACCATTGACCTTTACCGTTGGAACTTCTGCTGACACTTACTATATGTGTAGGAGAAGCTGATTTATCTTTTCCTGACACTTTTATGCTTTTCCTGACACTTTTTGTCTGTCACCAAATGCAGTATTTCTTGTAGTGTAAACAATTTAATAAAAACAATAAATTTTATTAATAATTCAAAGAAAATTACATAATACTTAGACAAAAAAAAAGAAAAAAAAGAAAAAAAAGAAAAAAGGGAAATCACTAGTCATCGTGGTATGGTAAGTCTTGAGCCGCTACGTGCTCCGTAAGATCATATCGAAGACGGTTATGGATATCTTCGTCGAGTAACTCCTATAGTACACTATCGTCATAAACTGGCGTGACCGGCGGATCCATTATATGAACCGGTGATATTGCCATCTCATCGTCTTTTAAAATCATATTGCACAATATAATACACGTATAAACGATTTGTCGAATCTTTGCGACGGTCATAGCCCGTAGAGGACGACTGAGAATAAACCATTTTCCCTTCAGATGACCAAAAGCTCACTCGACATCCTTTCTTGCAGACTCTTGTAGCTTCTTGAATTTCTTTTCCTTCGGGTCAGTGGGATACGGATATGCTTTATCAAGTGTTGAATACTTAGGATAGATTCCATCGGTAAGATAATATCCACGTTTGTAAAGCCGTTCACCTAAATAAAATGAACTGTTTGGCGCCGTACCATTTCACTCCGTAACATACAATGGAGACTGATTCAAAACATTGATATCGTTGTTTGAACCGGGAGGACCAAAAAACGAATGCCAAATCCACAAATCATATGAAGCCGTCGCTTCAAGCATAATAGTCGAGTATTGGTGATCACCTCTCTTATATTGGCCTCTCAAATATCTAGGACAATTTCGCCAAACGAGATGTGTACAATCAATGCTACCAAGCATTCCAGGAATGTGATGTTTTTCTTCATGTGCCTCGAATAACCGTGCAACGTCATGGGTTGTCGGCCTACGCAAGAACTCTCGACCATATAACATTATAATCGCATCGCAAAATTTATAAAGGCATTCACCTTAAAAAAAAGGACAAGTTTTAATAAAAAAATAAATAACGAAATATTTTTTAAAAAAAATAAAAACAAAAACAATTTAAAAAAAATTAATAATGAAAAAATTAAAATAAAATAATAACCTGACGTTCTTCGTGCCATGTTTAAATAGTCATCAAATCTATCCGGAGGTTCACCCGTTGCGAGTTGCCGAATGGCCGATGTGCATTTTTGTAACGGCGTAAAACTATTCTGTCCCATCGCGTCTTGACCCGCTTGAAACCATTCGAATTGGGCTTCAATATCACTCACAATTTTTAAAAACAAGGTTTTACTCATACGAAAACGATCACGAAAAACGCTTTCGTTAAACTTTGGTTCTTCAACGAAATAGTCATTCAATAGAGTTTCTAAAGCTCTTTCACGAAAATGTTTGACATACCCACGGGTTTCGGTAGAGCTTGCCGTGTCTTCAAGAGCTTCGTACGCGGCTAAAAAGGTTTCGAAGGTACTACCGGATAACCATTCTTCGGATGAGTCGGGGGGAATAATTATCTCGTCCGAGGATGAAGAAGATGATGATATGGTTAATAAAATTTGAATTGTTTGTGTGATTTGATGTGTGAATTATGTGTGAATAACTTAAGATGTGAAAGTGAATATTTAAAGAGATTTTTTTTTTTTTTTTTTTTTTTTTTTTTTTTAAAAATGCCCCAAACGGCTAGTTTAATAAATGTGCAACGGTCATATTTTTTTTGGTCAAATGCCATACCGATTCGGTATATGTTACCGATTAGCTTGCCGAAATACACATACCGCGTGACTGGTTTTCTTGGTTGCCGATCGGCATGGGTTGCCGAATGGCCAAACCGAAAAGGTTGCCACCCCCTAACTATGGTACTCGATGATTTCTTGGGGTAGCTTATTAAAACAGCTAATTACTTATTGATACAACAAATAAGCATTTTTTTTCAGTGTTGATATTCTAGCAAACTCTACTTTTCTGAGAAATGATTCTCATACTTCTTTTAGGAGTTAATTAATGATGTTTCTTTAATCAAAAGTGAAGATAAAGAATGAGTTGGTGATAGTTTTCAGTATTAATTAAGAGCATTATTCACTTAATGAGTGATGAGTCATCATCTTATACATTGTAAAAGCTCCATGTCATGAGTGGATTTAATATTGGTATGTATCTGAACACACATTCAATATGGTTGCCACTAGTTTCTTTATGAATATTTAAGTTAGTTTGCTTTTTCATCTATCAATTTAATATATATAGTTAATACTCCAACCTCCAAGAATTGATAGTTATTACTTCAACCATTTACATTTATTTACTACTCCAATGTTTATTTTACTGCTCCAACAACTAGAACGTTTATTTACTACAAAGTCTTATTAGTTATTACTCCTACCATAATTTAGTCAAGATATTATTACTCACAAAAACCATGAATTTTAATCCTGTTTTGCACGAGAGATTTAGAGAAATCATTACATGAAGATTAAGAAAAAGTATAATTTGTAGTTTAATTTATTGTCGTATGATAATTTTATATTATGGTAGTTTCTAGTTATGCAACTAAGTTATGTCTTTTAAATTTCTATGTAACTTGTCTCTTATTTTTATTAATGTAATCTTAACAAATTGACTAAATAAACTGTATAAAGTTTAATGCATTGTGAGAGTTTGTATAAAATAATGAGATGTTGATGTGACGGTGATATTCCAATATACTAAACTCTGTAACGACAATCGCACTCCTATTATAAACTTGTTGTGGAGCGTCAACCAGGTAGTATAAATAGAGCCCTCTACCCCAGTGGATAGGAAACGCACTCCGCTCCTCATTTACTCTCTAGTTTCTCTCATTATAACTTATACCAAGTATATACTCATTCTAACATCGGAGCTTGATCTCGGACTAAAAAGCCAAGGAGAGCTAATGGTGCTTTGTCTTGTTTCAGCTACGGAGCACATGAGTCCACCTCCGAGGATCCTGAGCTTTGAATGTTACTACAAGGTTCCAAGCTATGGAGCAAGGAGTCCAGGATTGACGTCCGAAGTTCTTGAGCTCTAGACCTCATGGCTGGAATTTGCTCGAACATTGGGTTTGTTGTTGGGAATTTGAGTTTGTTGGAGTTGTTCTTGAAGTTGAAATTGGGGGAATAGTTGAAGTTGCTTGGGCGTAGCAAATGTGTTAAAGTTGGTAATTCGGTTTTAAATTTGATATGACGTACCAAAAGTGGAAGTTGGTTGGTATTTCAGGTAAGGGAATTTGCGGATGATGGTGTGTTTGGATAGGAGGATAGGGAATTTGATATTTAATTTTGCGGGTTGGAGAGCATTTGATTGATCCATGAAAATTGATCGGGGTTCATTTTTGTGAGTTAGAGGTAGAAATAAAGAAAAGTATGTTGAGATGTGTAGGCAGAAGTGTGTGTAAAAATTAAAAGATTTAAGTGGCATTTATAAGATTTTAAAGGGTAAAGTAGGTAAAATGGCATTTTCTTTTTCAAAAACGGCTAATTTCTTCAAATCCAATGTCTAATTAAAAAAAAAATCTTGTTGCATATGAAAAAAAATATTAAAAGTAAATAAAAAAATAAAAGAAAGGAAAAAAATTAAAAAAAAAAAACCCCACCAACGATGGCTTTGCTGGTGATTGGTGCCAAGCCCTATAACGCACAGTGTGGTATTGGCTGGTGCCATAGGGCAATAACGAGCCCTATAGCTTATGATACCTTGTGCTCGTAGGTTACTGCGAGTGGTGGATGGAAAGGGATGGCAAGAGGTTGTTCACACCGTGAGGCTTGCTGGCAACCACATGGTCACGCCGGCAGGAATGAAAATTAAGAAATGAAAGGTGAACCATTCAATACAGATGTGAACGTGAAATGTTCTCCCCCTCTTGTGTTTATATTATTTATTATTTGGTTTGTGAGTGTGTGCGTGGTATTTAATGGGGTATGTTGCTATAAAAGTGAGTATTCTAATAAATAAATGAGATAAAAGGTGAAATGGTGTGAGTTGTTGGGAGTGAAAAGTGAGAGGATGTGAAAGAAGAGAGAAAACTCATACTACTTAGATAGAAGTTGAAGTAGTGTTATGAGTGGGAGCAGCCTTGGTGCCAAAAGTCACTTATTGAGTGATAAGTGTCGACACTCAAAAAGTAAAGATAATACCATTTGTTATGTTACACATGCGTGCTACTTTAAAGACCATAATCTAAGAGGGCATTGACTTACTAAATAGTTAGTCTTCTAATAGATCAAAACTGAAAAATGGTCTTGAATTATTGATGCATTCTTTAAATTTCCTTTAAATAACTTCATTTCATATTTCCTTTAGTTACTTGGATCTAGCTTCATATTTGGTCATTCATCACATACATAGTTTGTTTTGGATCTTTCTTCATATTTCATATTTGGTCATTCATTCAATCTTAGCAAACGATATGGAAGTTGAATTGGTTAAACTTGCAATGAATGTGATCTTTGGTGTCACTACGCGGGAAATTGGTTTCATGTGGAATTCCACTGATAATATTGAATTGTTAAATCAAGAAGCTCAAAATTTAAAGGAAATGAAGGGGAGGGTTCAACAGCATATAGTTACTGCTAAAAATAGAGGAGAATTGTTGTCAGATGGTGTTCAAAGCTGGGTAGACACCGCGGGTACTCATATATCCAATGCTGAAAGGGTTCTTCAAGAAGAAATCGATCCCAAGAAGACGTGCTTTAACAACTTAAAACACCGCCATCATTTTGGTAAAGTCGCATTAGAAGACATTCCCTTGCTTGTGAAGCACCGGGAAGATGGTAAAACTTTTGAAACTTGTGTCTCGATTCCTACTCCTAAGCCAAGATTCTCAGAGTCCCGCGCTAGGAAGAATCTTGATGGTGTTATGGTATGTGCTTATTCACATACCTTTATTTCACCATTTTCAGACTCTAAAAGACCAAAAACTAACGTTAAACGCCAAAGATATCGTGTTTTTGTGTTTGTGACTGTGCAGGAAAGGATATTGCAAAAACGACATCAAAATCAACCAAAAAGCCTCAAACGAGCACGAGATTTGGACAAGAGTCTTAAAGCTAAGCCAAAGATGCAATTTACATAAGAAAAGCCCAAGACGACGAAGTTATTCCTTAAAGGCTCAAGAAAATAAAGAGACGCTTAATTGAAGTTTAAGGAGATTTACAAGAAAAGTCCTCCATGTTTGAGCAAGTTGTCGCTTTTAATCTTTTGAAGACCTTTGGAAGAAACGTCAACTCAAATCCTCCAAGTTACAAGACTTTTACGTTTAGTATTTAGTGTATTAGTAACGTTTGTAATAAAGTTTTAGTGTTATTTTTCATGAGTTGTAAAGGTCTAAGGGCTACTTACGCAACATTGTCAAACATTGAGAAGCCTTGGCCTATAAATAGACGATGAGACCTCATTGTGAGGGTTGGCTAGTTTTTTAGGTTAGATTTAGGAGTAGGAGTAGTGTAACCTTTCTTTTTAATCAAGTTTTATGAAGTTTACATGCTTTCTCTCTCTACTCTCTCTCTATATTTCTTTTAAATTTACATGTTTAATCTTGTTTTCATAAGTGGGATTCGTTGTTTATGTTTAGATTAAGCGTTCTAGTAATAAACTTTCTTGAAAAACTTTAGTTTCATGCGTTATTTTGGATCATAAAGATTTTTAGTCACGTTATTTTATTGGTTTTATCAAATTTCAGCAAGTTTTACATTTTCCTCGCGAGTTTGGTCTTGAGATTTTAGGGTTTTGCGAGTTTGATCCATGTTCTTGCGAGTATGAGAAGTTTTCTGCGAGTATGGTTGCGAGTATCATTTAGTTAGCGAGTATGGTTTGGTAGTTCTAGCGAGTTTGGTTCAAGTGTTGCGAGTATGGGACATAGAATTCTTTGCGAGTATGTTTTCTTTTCTTGCGAGTATGGTAATCCAAGGGTTTCGAGTATGGTGCATGATTTATTTTAGCGAGTATGAGAAGTGTAATAGCGAGTATGGTTTGGTTCCACTCCTTTCGAGTGTCATTTTTATTTTATGCCGAGTTAGGCATTGATTCACCTCATCGTCTTATCGAGTGAGGTCTTTATTTTCTTAAACCTAAACGAAACTCTGTCAAAATTTTCTTAAATCTTTTTAGTAACGTCTTATTTAATTTCAATGTCTTTGCATTTTTAGATTAAAACTTTATTAGCGTTTAATGTTTTCAAGTCTTTTATATTTCTTTCTTCGCTTAGTAAACCTTTATTTTCAAAAATATTTTACTTTTCAAGTTCATTTTATTTTTCAAGTCAACTTTTATTTTCTTTACCGCTTTATCTTATTTAATATGAGTCTTGAGTAGTTTTAATCGTGTTTGCTTAGTGATTCGGGTTTGCGAGCTAAGTGTGGGCGTGAAAGGCTTGTGATTAATAGTCGTTAAGATTATTTAGATATGTGATTTAATTATTTGAAGAACAAAAGCCGGAGAACAATTAAATCACTCGTCTAGAATTATTATCTCTTCTAAAGGTTAATTGACAACTAATTTCGAGAAAGGAAAATAATTCGTCACAAACTATCAAGCTCACATTTAACAAACTTACTCACGTCGCTTTGCAAACATATTGTCTTTAAATTCGATTACCGTTTTAATTACTTATCGCACTTTAATTCTTGCTTTCTTTAAGTCACTTTATTTCATGCAACTTTACTTGTTTATTTTCTTTGCGTCACTTTATTGCTTTCCTTTATTTTAACCGCATTTTAATTGTCGTTGTAGTATAATCAAAACCAAATCATCTTTCAAACTCATTCACTCCACATAACTCACGATTTTGAGTGACGAGATCAATTCAACCCTCGTTGGGACTACGACTCGTGTTTAAGCTTCACCGCTTAATTCTGCCACGATCATGTTAATACACAAAAGGATGCTTTGAAGGAGGTAATAGGAGCTATCAAAGATGATAGCATACATATTGTTGGAATCTATGGCACAGGAGGTGTAGGAAAGACTACATTGGCGGTCGAAGTTGCTGCCATAGTTGAGGATGATTTTGATTTTATTGTTTTTGTAACTGTTTCGCAAAATTTTGATGTTAAAAGGGTACATAAAGAGGTTGAAGTAGCAGCAATGCGAACAAAGAATGGTGAAAAAGTTCTAATCATTTTAGACGACGTATGGGTGAAGTTAGACCTATACGAACCAGGCATTCTGGTTGGGAATGAACACAAATGCAAGATTTTGTTGACGTGTAGAAATGTGAAAGTGTGTGAGGCGATGAATGCTCAAAGTACTATTAGAATTAGGTTTATTCCCCTTAATGTTTATTAAACAATACGTAATGTATATATACAATGCAATGGAAAGCTGCTAAACAAGTGGGCTAGAACCCATGTAACTAAACTAACGAAAGGGCATGGGCCTAATATAACTGAATAGCTAATACTCCCCCACAGTCTGAGCGGTAGGTCTTCGAACGTTCAGATTGGCGCGAAACTCAAGAAATAAAGCAGTAGGAAGTCCCTTAGTAAATATGTCAGCATACTGAAAACGAGAAGGGACATGAAGCATACGAACTTGTCCCGAAGCCACATAATCATGAACGAAATGAATGTCGATCTCAATATGTTTCGTACGTTGATGTTGAACAGGATTTGTGGATGAATAGACTGCACTTACATTATCACAATAAACAATAGTAGCCGTAGACAAAGGGGTATTAAGCTCACGCAGTAGATTTCGAACCCAAGCTATCTCGGCGACCACATTAGCAACACCACGATATTCTACTTCAGCACTTGAACGAGAACGTCACCTGACGTTTAGCAGTCCAAGAAATCAGATTGTCACCAAGAAAAACACAATAACCCGAAGTCGACCTGCGAGTGACCGGGCAACCTGCCCAATCTGCATTCGTATAAGCAATAAGCTGATCAGTATAAGAAACATGCAGCTGAAGACTGATAAGGCGAAAAGTGTACCGCTTTTCGGGGGTCATTTAAGCCCAAATTCGTATTTATTTGATCAATTATTGCCCTAAATCATTCCTTTTGTCATTTTAGGTACTTTGGAGAGAAATTCTGGAAAAGGAAGCATTTTGGACGTTTTTAGAGCATAAAAGTGAAGAATTCGACAAAGTGCTAAAGTCTGCTGGAATAGTACCCTTGACGGCGTCAAGCTTGGATGTGACGCCGTCAAGTCTTGATAAGCCATAATGGATTAAAGGGGGACGACGTCAAGAAGGCCATCAGGAAACCCTAAGCACGGCGAGGTGACGGCGTCAAGGCTACAACGTGACACCGTCAGATCTGTTTTCCTATATATATTCTCATAATTTTTAGTCATTAGTGTGGAACTTGTGTGGAACTTTTGAGGGAGAAACCCTAGACGAATTTTAGCAGCTTTTTCAAGGTTTTTTACCTTGAGATCTTCCATGTTACATTGAAGATAAGTAATCAATTAATCATTCAATATGTCTATGTGTTGTTTGATTCCTATCTTGTTCTTCTCGTTGTTAACATGCTAGGCTAGTTTTCTTTGTGTTTGCTTAATCTAATGAAACCTAATATTGAGTTATTGATTGAATGGTGTGTTATTGAATTGTAGTTGGATGAATGTTTATGGATGTTAGGCTTAAGAAAACTGGTAGATCTTCAATTGGTACATGCGTTAGAACGCCAATTAAGAAACATGAACATAGGTACTAAGGTTATTTGATTGGTATTTAATGCATGATGAAATTCTAGTGATCCCATGTTAGGGGCCTTCTTAGCGGCTCGAATAGGAGTGAAGTAGGAGTTTATAGAATTGGGGAAGTCCGTACACACCCCCACGACTTGTATTAAGGAATACAATCCGTCATCCACGCAATTAATACACACTAATCAATCGGTAAAAGATAGTTAGGGAGTAAGGAAATCTAAGTAAACACACTTCTCTCTATATAGTTTTCACAACATTTATTTTCAGTTTATTTTACTTTATTTGCATTAGTAGTTATTTGGGTTAGTTGACTAGCAACTAATTCCGCCCACTCCTTCAAACCCGAGATTTTTACTTGCTTTCCTAAAAATATAAAAATACAAAAAGAATCTTCCCTCACCCCTAGACCTATTAGAGTAGTTTTTCAATCCTAACGACACTATTACCCTAGAGAACGATCAATCCCCCGGTACTTGCCACTATACTATATTACATCGGTCAGGTACACTGCCTGGTGGGGATTGCAAGCTTGTCAAGATCCCTTGAGAAGTAAAACCCTAGTGCGTGGTCGCAATCTTGCGCATCAAAGTTTTTGGCGCCGCTGCCGAGGAATAGTTATTGTTTAGGTTGAATCTATATTTTATTAGGTCTACTCACTAGATTCCTTTCTAGTGAGATTTTTATTTTATTTTTCTAGGTTATCTTTAGTCTATCTATTTTCTTCGTGTCTTTGTTCGTAACCATTACCATCCGCCAACATGGAAGGTGGTAACATCCTTGATCCCAACAACCCACCACCACAACAAACCATCCCCAACCAAACCAACCTCCTAGAGCCCGTACTTTAGGAGAGTATTCCCGACCTAGCCACCAAGGCTATCGAAACACCATTGAGCTCACCCAAGGAGCCAATGTGTCTCCCTTGCGATCCGACACCATCCGGTTGGTGCAAAGCGGATGTGCATTCCATGGACTTCGTTCCGAAGATCCAAATCAACACCTCAAGGACTTCCTTAAGATCGTAGATTCCATAGACCTTGATGTTGAAACTCGAGAGACTACCCGATTACGTCTCTTTCAATTCTCTCTGCGAGACCATGCTAGTCAATGGCTAGAGCGTCTATCCGCAGGATCCATCACCTCTTGGGATGATCTCACAACTCGCTTCCTTGCTCAGTTTTTCCCACCGGGAAGGACTACCAAGCTAAGGAATGATATCTTG
>LBNU01006481.1:71895-97776 GCA_014162995.1 Artemisia annua | reverse complement strand
CAGTTCCCTTTATGTATCGAAGGATTCGTTTAGCCTCATTGAGGTGACGTTCAGTAGGACTAGACTGATATCGAGAGCACATAAATACAGCAAAGACAATATCTGGTCTGCTAGCGGTTAGATACATGAGTAAGCCAATAATACTTCGGTATTTTGTGGGGTCAACAGGTTTTCCATGTAAATCCGCGTCTAGCTTAGTTGTGTTGGCCGTTGGTGTATTGTAGGTATCACAACTTGTCATGCCATGTTTCTTAATTATCTCTAGAGCATATTTAGATTGACTAAGGAAAATCCCACGGGGTGATTGATGAACTTGTAGTCCTAAAAAGAATGTAAGTTCACCCATCATAAACATTTCAAAATTTTGTTTCATTAATTTTGCAAAAGCGTTTGAATACTTTTTATGTGTAGAAGCAAAAATAATGTCATCAACGTATATTTGCACAATTAAAACGTCTTCCCCGTGTTTTTAGATAAACAGTTGGATCTATCAAGCCTTTGGTAAAGTCATTAGCAAGCAAGAAAGCAGTAAGTTTATCGTACCATGCCCTTGGGGCTTGTTTGAGACCATAGAGAGCCTTCTTAAGTCTGTAGACATGATTAGGATCCTCTGGGTCGACGAATCCTTCCGGCTGACTAACATAGACTTCTTCTGGAGCAAACGGATTGAAAAGCGCATGTGGATCAAAATTTGCAGGTTCGGGTACTTGTTGTTGGTTCAGATCTTCAGCTGCATTGTCTGTATTGGAATTGGTTTGTTCAGCAAACGAGTTGAAGAACTCATTACAAGGTGCACTGGTTTCTACAGTAGTAGTTGTAGGAGCAGTTGTATCAGGTATTGGAATATGATCAGGTTGAGCAGCGAAACTAGTGGATACAGCTGGTGCACTTTGTTCAAAAGTGTCACCAAACAGTGGTGCGAACAAGGTTTCCAATTCTTTGCGGGTTGGTGACAATGGTGCAGTTGAAGACTCTGGGAAGTTAAGACGATTAGTTGCGGGTCCTAAGCTGTTGTGCTCAGAAGCCATAGTGGAAAGTTCATCGAAATTAGCGTGAATTATCTCTTGAATTTCTCTTGTACAACGATTGTAGATCCGAAAGCCTTTTGAATTTTCACAGTAGCCAATGAAGATACCTATGTTAGCTTTAGCTTTGAGCTTCCCAAAATCATCACGATCATTATGCGGATAGCAAAGAGCTCCGAACACATGAAAGTGTTGAACATTTGGTTTTCGTTTGTAAACAATCTCATAAGGAGTTTTGTTGTGGCGTCTTGTTATCATACAGCGATTTTGAGTATAACATGCGGTTGAAACAGCTTCAGCCCATAAGTAATCTGATAATTGAGCATTGATGAGCATCGTTCTTGCAGCTTCCACTAACGTTCTGTTGCGTCTTTCGACAACACCATTCTGTTATGGACTTCTAGCAATAGACGTTTGATGTTCAATACCTACTTTCTCAAAATACTCACGAATAGTTTGATTCTTAAATTCAGTTCCATTGTCCGTTCTGACTGTTCTGACTGTGTTTTGAAGTTGAACCTGAATTTTGGTAAGGAAGGTGATGATCATGGAAGGAGCTTGATCTTTGCTTTGAAGGAAGTAGACCCAAGTCCATTTGGAGTAGTCATCAACAATTACTAATATGTACCTTTTGCCATTAATTGTTTGAACACGCATGGGGCCACACAAATCCATATGAAGTAGATGAAGAACATGCGTAGAACTTAGTTCAGTCTTAGAGTTGGAGTGGGCACGTTCGCGCTTTCCTTGTTCACAAGCGGGACATAAGTGATCTTTTGAATATCTGAAACGAGGAAGGCCTTCAACTAGTTTGTGACGAGCAAGATCTGTCATGGTTGTAAAGTTGAGATGAGACATACGCTTGTGCCATAACCATGATTTTGTCGAAGTTGCCTTTGAAAGAAGACATATAGGAGAAGAAGCGATCATGTCTGACAAAGAGATTGTATAAAGACTGTTTCCACGAGTGCCGGACATAAGATCATTTCCTTGTAAGTCGCGAACGAAGCAAGTTTTCTCTCTGAATGCTACTTCCAAATCCCCATCACAGAATTGACCGACTGAGAACAGATTGTGACAAAGGCCTTCGACATAATACACATGACTAATTTCGATGTTACCACTGACATAATCTCCATATCCCATAATTGCAGCGAAATGATCATTCCCGAACCAGACAGTGCCGATGAACTTTGAAACAAAGTTTCTTAACAGTTTGAGATTTCCTGTCATGTGTCGGGAACATCCGCTATCAAAAATCCAAAGAACAAGTTGAACCACCTCAGAAAAACCATCAGTGTCACACACTGGGCCTGAATCACTCAGATGTAGTTCCTGCATATTGGCCATAAGCATAACTGCAGCATTTGCTTCCAGATCTTCCATGTCATCATCAGAGTGAGCATTGGCCATGAAGTTGTTGTCTTTAGCATTGACGTTTCCACGTGCTTCATCCTTTAGAGCAAGAAGTAATGCCTCTTTGTGATACTTACTGCCTTGAGTTCTCGGTGAAGGACATGCAGTTGCTAAATGACCGATCCTATTGCAGTTGTAGCAACGAATGACAATGTTACCAGAATCTGTATTACCCGTTTCAACAATCTCAACCCTTTTCTGAGGAGCAGCAACATTATTCCGAAAGTTACCATTTGCGTTAAACTGTTGACCATTTCCAGAATTACCCATATTACCACGAAAACCAGATCTACCAATGTTACGATTCTGAACTTCAACTCGGCCATCATTAACAACAGCTTGATTCCTTGTGTTAGATGAAGAACGAAGACGGTTGTTCGACTTGTTGGAGAATTTGCTGAATGCTTTAGCGATGAGTGCAATTCCTTGATTCAAGTTGTTAAATTCCTCTTCATCTTCATCATTGTTAGCATTGGAGTAAAACATGGAGTCATTGTTGTCATACGAATCACTTGAACTGATGTTGCTTTGTTGAGTAGAATCATATGTGAGTAGTGGTAGTGAAGGATTTGGTTGAGGGTAGTTGAAGTAATTTTGTTCCTGAACATAAGCATGATTTGATGGTTGTGGAGCAAAGTGAGATTGAGCAACCAGTGCTAGTGAGTTAGGATTCGGAGGAGGTGACAACGTTGTACGAAGAGTTCTATCCTTGTTCACTTCACTCTCATGGTGCTTCAGATAATCAAATAACAGTTCATATGGTGCATCATGAAGATTCTTAGCCTGCCTGACAAACGTGACATATTTCTTCCATTCCTGACCAAGACAACTAAGAAACTTAGAATTGATAGCAATCCTAGGGAGTATGATGTTGTGACGATCCAAATCATTGATGATGTTGGTGAAACGATGATAGTAAGACTCAAATGATTCCCCTGACTCAATTATGAAGTCTTCATATTCAATGTAAAGCTTTGATTGCATGTCCTCTTGATTCAACTCAGTACCTTCCATCAAGAGATGAACATGTTCCCACATATCTTTAGCAGTTTTCTGAGCATCAACACTTCTAAAGATCGGAATTGCTTGAATAATGTAGATCATTGCAAGTTCATTAGCTTCCCGATGAAGTTGTTGCTCTGCGGTGAGTGAAGATTTAGGAAGTGGGGTGACAGTGTCAGGTCTTGGAGGATTGGCATTAGGATCACCTGGAGTCGTTGTAGTAAGCCATTGGAATGGTCCTTCATGAATCACCTTCTTCATATACTTCCCATGAGGTTTCTTGAGTTCAATGAAGCGTAAGAAACGACTTGCCCATTGAACATAGTTGCCAGGTGTAAGCATTGGTGGAATGTCAAGAGACCCTGCCTCATGTCGAGATTGTTGATTAGTGATTGCTTCGCACATTTGATCAAACCAATGAGTTTGCTTAGGTTGTGGAAGATTGGTTTGCATTTGTTGATGCAAGTATGGTGGTTGTTGTGGAAATTGTTGTTGATGCATTAAGAGTTGATGTTGTCCGTGCATGTAGTATGGTTGATGATGCGGTTGCTGAGTCATTTGTTGATACGGTTGTTGTTGACGATTTTGTTGTAGCTGTTGATGATGATGAAGGTAATTGTAGAACAGTGGTTGAGACATGATTAATGATTATGTTAAATGGATCTTTAAGGATAAAGAAAGGTTGTTGTTGTAGATTAGATGTGTTGGTGAAAGTTGATGGTTAATAGATTTGGAAGTCTTAACTCGATATGTAGCTGTTCTAAGTCCTTACTCGATAACTACAAGTCCAAGTNGTGGTTGAGACATGATTAATGATTATGTTAAATGGATCTTTAAGGATAAAGAAAGGTTGTTGTTGTAGATTAGATGTGTTGGTGAAAGTTGATGGTTAATAGATTTGGAAGTCTTAACTCGATATGTAGCTGTTCTAAGTCCTTACTCGATAACTACAAGTCCAAGTGCTTTAGTCGATAAGTATTATACTAGTTCTTACTCGATAATATTAGTTAGCAGATTCCCTTATTCGATAAAAGTGAGGCTTACTCGATAAGGATGTAGATACTCGATAACCTAAGTTAAAATTTGTATAGTTTCGACTTAGAAGTAATCTATAAAACCCTTACTCGATAAACGATAAGGTTGAACCTCGGCTTACTCGCCAAAACAAGTAGATACTTGATAAACTAAAGCCTTACTCGATAATGGACTACTTTACTCGATAAGATCTTCAACTTACTCGATAAGACTTAGACCATACTCGATAAATGCATGAGTTACTCGATGGAACAATAGCTAAATCAAGATTTTAACCCCAAAACGTTGTATTTTCTACCAAATCTAACTTAAAACAACCTATATTATCCCTTGGCGATTGATACCACTTGTTAGGTCACCATTTTGCAACATAAAACACATAATCTTTAGAGAGAGAAAGAGAGTAGAGAGAGAAAGTGGAAGGAACTCTTGAAAATGAAATGAAATGAACTTTGTTATTCCTAAGAGAACCAACACCCTCCTTGGAGGGTTTACATCACTATTTATAGTGTCTAGGGCATTACATAAGTTTCCACTATTATCAATATTGCCCCTTAGACTTTAACAAAACATGTAAACATGAACTAAACATTAATAAAACTTAACTAAACAATATTCTAATGCAACCTATTACAAAACTTAATGACCGAGACTTGATATTAATAAAACGTGTTCCTAACAACTAAACATGCATAAGATCCCATCAATTAAAAACAAAAAATGATCTAGAAACCAATACAAATAAAAAATAAATCCATTCAATGAATAAACAAATGGTAGTATTAAAACATACTCAAACAATTACCAGATTCTTTTAGCTTGAACTCAATCCATTTATGATTTTGTGAGGGTTTTTTTTTGTTCGGATTGATTTAGTTGTTCGGATTAATCATTTCGTATAGAACGGTTTGACTTATGTTCCATGGATCTGATATTGTTTTTTACTTTTCTGGTTACGGTTTTGAGAAGGGGATCTTGAGAGGATTTGTGTGTGGGTTNACAAGTCCAAGTGCTTTAGTCGATAAGTATTATACTAGTTCTTACTCGATAATATTAGTTAGCAGATTCCCTTATTCGATAAAAGTGAGGCTTACTCGATAAGGATGTAGATACTCGATAACCTAAGTTAAAATTTGTATAGTTTCGACTTAGAAGTAATCTATAAAACCCTTACTCGATAAACGATAAGGTTGAACCTCGGCTTACTCACCAAAACAAGTAGATACTCGATAAACTAAAGCCTTACTCGATAATGGACTACTTTACTCGATAAGATCTTCAACTTACTCGATAAGACTTAGACCATACTCGATAAATGCATGAGTTACTCGATGGAACAATAGCTAAATCAAGATTTTAACCCCAAAACGTTGTATTTTCTACCAAATCTAACCTAAAACAACCTATATTATCCCTTGGCGATTGATACCACTTGTTAGGTCACTATTTTGTAACATAAAACACATAATCTTTAGAGAGAGAAAGAGAGTAGAGAGACAAAGTGGAAGGAACTCTTGAAATGAAATGAAATGAACTTTGTTATTCCTAAGAGAACCAACACCCTCCTTGGAGGGTTTACATCACTATTTATAGTGTCTAGGGCATTACATAAGTTTCCACTATTATCAATATTGCCCTTTAGACTTTAACAAAACATGTAAACATGAACTAAACATTAATAAAACTTAACTAAACAATATTCTAATGCAACCTATTACAAAACTTAATGACCAAGACTTGATATTAATAAAACGTGTTCCTAACAACTAAACATGCATAAGATACCATCAATTAAAAACAAAAAATGATCTAGAAACCAACACAAATAAAAAATAAATCCATTCAATGAATAAACAAATCGTAGTATTAAAACATACTCAAACAATTACCAGATTCTTTTAGCTTGAACTCAATCCATTTATGATTTTGTGAGGGTTTTTTTTTGTTCGGATTGATTTAGTTGTTCGGATTAATCATTTCGTATAGAACGGTTTGACTTATGTTCCATGGATCTGATATTGTTTTTTACTTTTCTGGTTACGGTTTTGAGAAGGGGATCTTGAGAGGATTTGTGTGTGGGTTTTTTATGTTGTGATACCAAATGAAGAATAGTTGAGTGATGCCGCCCAAATTTTGTGCGCAGTTAATGTTTAGAAGGGAATACATCCAGCACCGTTAGATCAAAATGATTTTCCAGGTGGCAGGTTTTAAGCTATTTTGGGAGTGAGATTACTTTTCAAAACCCTGTTTTATTAGTATAGTAGATCAGATAAAACTCTTTATTTTTAAAGAATGAACATGATCACTTTAAAATTGTAGTTGTCATCATTAAAATGCATGATGCTATTTGGGCAAAGCGGATTTTGAAAGCAAAGGCCAATATCAACCAACTCCGTACAAAAACTTTATTTTTGCCTCTCTTTTTTTCTTTGCTAAAGTTTGAATTAACATAATAAAACACTTACTAGAAGAAGAAAAGATATCAATTTGATCAAAGGAAGGAATCAATTTTGCAGAAGTGTTTCAATGCATGCTTACTCTCACTTTGAGAGCAAAATGTATTATCACGCTAAGTCATGATAAATCTTATGTGGAATCATTTTTTCGCCAATGGCATGCCATGATACCCCCTCCCCTTTGCCAAGTCCAATGCTAGTTATTTGGCTGATGCCATTTACTTATTTGCATTACTAATTAGTAATTACTATAATTGTTTTTACTTTTTATTTAATATTTTAACGAAGCTTTGGATGTCAAATTTGATGGATAGTGAGTAATGGACAGGAGGATGGGATGTCGTGATGTTACATCTTGTGTTTTGGGGGCACGGCACGCTTCACATGTTTAATTGTCCCTACAAATATTTCACATATTTCTATGTGTGTATAAACATGCTTATGATACGATTTTTAACTTATGTGATTAAATTATTATTAAGCATAAATATTAAGGGTCTTAATACATATAGNGTTTCGGTTTAGGTTTTTCATGGTTTTCGGTTTCGGGTCGGTTCGGTTCGGTTCGGTTCGGCCCAAAACCGACGAAAACGCACACAAACACACATGAACCGAACCGAACCGACGGACCCGACACAAAACCGAACCGAACCGACCAAATTCGGTTCGGTTTCGGTTTACGT
Source organism: Artemisia annua (assembly GCA_014162995.1). Lineage (NCBI taxonomy): Eukaryota > Viridiplantae > Streptophyta > Magnoliopsida > Asterales > Asteraceae > Artemisia > Artemisia annua. Next base: position 90,159 of record LBNU01006481.1, on the reverse strand, counting down.
TTTTGGCGATTTTCGGTTTTCGGTTTTGTCGGTTCGGGTCGGTTCGGTTCGGTTTTAGACCGATGCTCAGCCCTAGATGAGACAACCGGATGAGTTCGAATCAAATAATATTCTTTAAATGTTACTACTAATAAATATACTTTGTTAATCATTATTATCCGTTTCACATGCCCTTCTTTTATAGTATCAAAACTTTAGTTTTACAAATTAAAGGGCTCACAAAATGAGACTTAAATTAAACATTTAAACTATATAGGTACGTAAAGAATTGGAAATACTTATTTCATAATCTACTAGTTATAATGCCCGCGCACGCGCGGGTTTTTTTTTAAATTTTTTTGAATCATATATTTTATTTATTAAAAAATAAATAATTTAATCTTTGTTTTGTTTGATTTATGATGTTTAATTATAGTTTTTTATTATTAAAGATAATTATTTAAAAGTTTTAATCCTATTGTTAATTGCTTCTTATCTATATTTTTTGTATTTATCTTCTACTTGTATTATGGATAAATATAAAATGTTACCTAATAAGAAAATAATCATTTTTTTTTAAATAATATTATTACTAAATAAAGTATGGTTTAGTTTTTTTGAAATGGAAAAGTCCCCAATTGGGGTTTTGTTTTATTATATAAAGCGATTATGAAGTCAACTGAGATATCTTAGTTAATCGTAAAGCGCTATGCTACATCCACAAAGACATCAAAGAAATTCCAAAAAATGAGGTGACATGTTTTGATTAAGTTAATAAAAAAAAAAAAAAAAAAAAAAAAAATGAGAAAACACCAATCAAATACGGCCATCATTTATTATTATTATTATTTTATTATTATTATTATTATTATTATTATTATTATTATTATTATTATTATTATTATTTATTTATTTATTTATTTTTAGACGTAACATAGTTCATTGATAAAACTTACTCCGTATTTGATTGCTTAGATGCGTTGCAAAGAAATGTCAAATAGGTACCTTGTTGCTTAAACATAAAACTATCCCAACCCTCTATATATATATATATATATATATATATATATATATATATTTGAATGGCAAAATTTTATTAACTAGCAAAGCGCTAGAGCAAACATTACAAGGAAATCAAATGAGGGTTTTTAAACCAAGCATCCCAAGAAAACAACCTTTTACATCTATTATAACACCACTGAAAAGAATAAAACACAATATCATCGAAGATAACCGATCGAGTAGGCGGAGTAGCATCAAAGATGGTACGATTCCGCAACCCCCATATGGACCACTAAGCGACATAAAAAACGCCTTCCAATAAACTTTTAACTTTGGAGGAGAGCCGAATAGAAGAAAACCATGAAGACCATTCCGAAAACGAAGACCAACGCTGCCAATCTAAGTCCCACCATCGACACACACGACGTAGAACAGCCCGAGCCAAGTCACACCGAAAAAAAAACATGGTGAACATCCTCCTCGCATGAAAGACATAACGGACAAGAAGAAGACTCCAAGGTAACGCCTCTACGAATCAGATTAGCCATGGGTGGCAAACAATCAGGATGAGCTTGCCAAGCAAAGATGTTAATTTTAATGGGAATAAACTTCACCCAACTCGTAGGCTCAGAATGCGAAGGAAGAGACAGAGCGTCAATGACGTTCCGAACCTCTTTAACGCTGTAATCACCATCGCTAGACAAAGTACACACCCAACGATCGAAAGAAGAAGAAAGAGTCACCGAGTCCATGATCGAAGATAATTCTATGAACTGCTGCTGCTCCAAACCTCCTCTCACAGATCTACAGAAAGAAAAGTCCATAGGCACAACCAATTTCTCAGCCACGAAAATCTGACAGTTCGACTCAAGCGCAAACATACGTGGGAAGGCATCCCGAAAAGGTTTATCACCCTTCCAAATATCCAACCAGAAACGAGTATTATTACCATAACCTATACGCTTAGAACAATGGGATAAGAAATCAAAACCATTAGTCTTAAGTAATTGAACTTCCCTTAAAATCGAGCTCCAAATCGATGCCTTATGAACCGAATGCGTATCTATCGTAGGCTCATACACCGCTTGAATGACACGAAACCAAAGAGAGCCATCTTGAGACACGAACCGCCACACCCATTTAAGGAGAAGAACACAATTAAGAGCATAAAAACTCGAAACGCCTAAACCCCCTTTTTTCTTCGAAGCTAAAACCTTGTCCCACGCCACCCAAGTAATTTTTTTATCCGAAGACTCAGCCCCCTTGAAAAAATTATTTCGAATGGATTCCATCACCTTAAGCACAACTCTAGGAACCTTGAAGATAGACATAGTGTAAAGGGGAGAACACCAAGAACCGACTTCAAAAGAGTAAGTCTACCGCCAATAGAGAGAGTTTTCGCCTTCCACTTGGAAAGACGCGATCTCAACTTGAGCACAACGTCGTCCCAAGCCTTATGACGAGACATACTCTCTCCCACCATAACATAAAGGTAACGAAACTTATTCTGCATTATAGAACAGCCAATAGTCGACGCCACCGCCTCAACAATAGACCTAGGAACACCCACACCCAACACTTGACTCTTAAGGATATTAATTTGTAAACCCAAAGCAAGAAAGAAACACTTAAGGATGTAAATAATACCCCGCAAGTTAACATCAGACCACTCCCCTATAAACAAAGCGTCATCCGCATAAAACAAGTGAGATAAGGAAAGAGATCTATGTAAACGAATACCTTTAAACAACCCTTCATTCACCGCTCTACTAACAGATAAGTGCAACGATTCCATAATGAGAATAAAAGGATAAGGTGATAAAGGATCGCTTTGTTTAAGCCCACAATGAAATTGAAATTCGTTGGATGGGCTCCCATTCACCAAGACCGAGGCCTTAGCGAAACAAAAAGTACCTCTAATCCAATTGCACCAAGTCTGACCGAACCCAAAAGCCTCAAGAACATCAATTAAATAGTCCCAATGAACCGAGTCACAAGCCTTAGCAAAATCTACTTTAAAAAAACATTGCTTTCTTATTCTTCCTTCTACACCAATGGAGAACTTCGTTAAGAATAAAAGGACCATCCAAGATCTGTCTCTCGGCAACGAAAGCGGACTGGGTATCGGAAACAATATCTGCAATAACCAAAGCCAACCGGTTAGCCATGATCTTCGTTACAACTTTATACACACTCCCTATCAGACTAATAGGCCGATAATCATTAACAAATTTAGCATCCGTGACCTTCAGAATTAAAGCAATCAAGGAAGAGTTACACCCCTTGGAGAACGACCCATTTACAAAAAAATGTTCAACCGCCTCACAAAAATCAGACCCGACAAACTCCTAATATTTCCTAAAAAAATCAAAGGTAAACCCATCCGGACCCGGAGACTTATTTTCCCCACAATCCCACACAGCCGAATGGATCTCATCACGGGAAACACCTCTCTCCAAGTATACAACTTGGTCTTGCAACAGCCTATTAGGAAATGAAAAATTAAGTTTAAGCCCAGCCGTCGTATGCTTTTTAAACCGAGCCTCATAATGATCAAGAAAAACCTTCTTGACTGAACTCGGGTTAGTAAGCCAAATACCATCGTCAAACACTCCGCGAATTGCTAATTGAGAACGCTTGTTATTGATAATCCCATTAAAATATTTCGAATTCTCATCCCCTTCAATCGCCAATCTAACTTTGGATTTCTGAAGAGAATCCATAGCTTCCATCGCCTTAATATCGATGAGCTGACGTTTCAATTCGTGTCGCCTAAAGAGAGACGTATCTGAAACCCCACCCTGGTCCAACTCCTTATCAATGGCACGCAACTCATTGATAATAAACTGCTTGGAACCAGACAACTGCGTTCTTTTGTCGTTGATCCAATACCAAATAATTCTCTTAAGATCCTGTAATTTCTTTTTAAAACGNACTTTTCTAAAAACTCTGATATGTATCGGGGGACCTACTTTTATTTCTTTTGGGCCTTACTTTGGTGAATTTGGGATGAATGTAAACTTTAAAACCCCGTTTGGATGTGTTTTACTTATGTTTACTTTATCTCGTTCTATTATGACTTGTGTTGGATACCAATCCCCGTAGCACCCCGAAAGCTTGAATAGTCTTCCGCTGTACCAAATTTTTGGGGGTGTTACATCGGGTTAGTAAGCTAAATACCATCGTCAAACACTCCGCGAATCGCTAATTGAGAACGCTTGTTATTGATAATCCCATGAAAATATTTCGAATTCTCATCCCCTTCAATCGCCAATCTAACTTTGGATTTCTGAAGAGAATCCGTAGCTTCCATCGCCTTAATATCGATGAGCTGACGTTTCAATTCGTGTCGCCTAAAGAGAGACGTATCTGAAACCCCACCCTGGTCCAACTCCTTATCAATGTCACGCAACTCATTGATAATAGACTGCTTGGAACCAGACAACTGCGTTCTTTTGTCGTTGATCCAATACCGAATAATTCTCTTAAGGTCCTGTAATTTCTTTTTAAAACGAATCATGTCGTTTCTATCAGAGTGCGCGAACGAACGCCACGTTTGTTCCACCATTTCATCAAACCCAACATAACTAAACCATGAATGATAAAATCGAAATGGAATCAGACCAAAGTCCAATTTAACTTCACGAGGAAGAATCGGACGGTGATCTGATAAATGACGATCAAGGCATAGCACCGTGATGGAAGGAAAGAGCGAAATAACACAATATGATACGAGAAACCTATCAAGCTTACTCATTTTATTCGCCGAGGGATGAGACCACGTAAAAGCATACCCTTACATTTTAACATCGATAAGGCCCAAGGAAGAAAAGAAGTGATCAAACTATCAAAGAGCCTAGCGGCAGAAAGATTAAACCACGATCCACGTCTTTCGTCTTTAGTTTGGACCTCATTAAAATCTCCCAAGAGAATTGCCTCACCATTCCATCGACTTAACAAGATCGACAAATAGTCCCATAAAACCCGCCTATACTTAGATTTATTATTTTTTTTTTTATTTTTTTTTTGAGCATTAATAACCACTATAAGAATCTTGGCATTATTCGGAATCCACGTCCCGTAAATAGCAACAAAACTATCTGAGATCGTAACATAATCTTTCTTGAAAACCGTCTCCTCCCAAATACATAAAATACCACCAGAATTCCCTAATGAATCGCTACAAACGTAGTAATAGTTAGAATTTCTCCACATAAATTTCACATCCATATGAGAAACTATTTACATATTAACATTTATTGTTTTTGAGGTTATTGTTGAATATTGATGAAAGATAACCAAAAAGTTAACCCAAAACACCATTTTAACTTTATTAAAAACTTAAAATACAATTTTGCCCCATACGTCTTGACTGTTATGTCTTAACTTTTTGTTCGTGTCACTTCTTAAGTTTATTGAAAATATCGGTTTAGCCTTTAACGTATATGTTAAATTTTATATTTTAAAACTATATTAAACATAGTAGCAGTGTTGCAAAAAAAGGTCTACAAGGCCGATTAATCACCGCCTAGGCGCTACAGGGCCATCAACCTTGCCGATTTATGTAACTGGGTCTAACAAAAAGGTCAACCGTGGTCAATGGCGATCAACGGCGGTTAATGGTGGTCAAACTTGCTGGAAACCTACAAATCTTGCCGGAAATACCCAAAATTCACCGTAAACTTATTTTGATCACTTATAGTAACTGTTTAAATCTATTACATGTTGTTTTTTAGAAAAAATCTTCCCAAAAATACCTAAAACTCGTTGGAAATACCCAAAACTTGCCGAAAATACCTAAAATTTGACAAAAATGCTAATACGATTAATCACCGATTAATCCCGCCTAGACCGATTACAAGTTACAAGGTGGTCGACCGCCTCACTACCGATTCACGATTTTTGCAACCTTGCATAGTAGTATAACAAATTAACCCTTATCTCTATTAACTCTATACTTTTATTGAGGAAAATCATATTATTGTTAGAGATGAGATCAATATAGAACTCATATTTGCCATAGAACCAATCAACCAATCATAGCCACCCATTTTTATTTTTTATTTTTTTAAAACAATATATCTTGCAAACGGTAAATCTTCAAGCTACAAAAAAAAAATACCATCGCGACGAGAATTAAATTATCTTTCTATAGATATGCATTGTTATATACTTTCGACGAACTTTTTTTTTGCGACGAACTTTTTTTTTTTTTTTTTCGCCCAGAAAAATCATATATGATTCGTAAAAATCACATATGATGATTTTTACGAATCACATATGATTCTTACGAATCATATATGATTCGTAAAATATCATATATGATTTTAACGAATCACATATGATTTTTACAAATCATATATGATTTTTCTGGGCGAAAATTTTGAAAAAAAAAGTTTGTCGAAAAAAAATTCGTCGAAAGTATATAACAATGCATGTCTATAGAAAGATAATTTAATTTTCGTCGCGATGATATTTTTTTTTTCGCGTAACGATTTACGGTTTGCGAGATATTTAATTTTTAAAAAAAAGGGCGAAAGTTTATTTTTTTATTTTTGATAAAAAAATGAGTGTCTTAGAATGGTTGATTGGTTCTATGGCAAATATGAGTTAAGCTTTATTTCGTTTCTATAAAGCGAACATTTTTATATATGTTGCAACGTGCGGAGCAAAAATATATTATTTGTGAAACAATTACTACTGGCATATATGCGTAATAATAACATGTTTTTAAAAAGAAAATATTATACACAACAAAATTATGTTCTTCAATTCTTGAGGTTACAAACTAGGGATATTTTGGTTTCAAATTACGTGCATACCTAATAAACCATGTAACCCATATATAATACGAGCAGTAGTTTACATCAACGTGTTATTATACTCTTATAGAAGCTTCCAAAGAGTGGCAACCCCACTATCCCATAAATGGAAAATTTTGCTGTAAATATCTCATCTTTACAATCATGACTTTATATGATAAAAAAGCAAAGGACAAACACAACTATAGATGCATTATATTTGTTGCAATGCTAAAGACATTTTATAATGTTCGTATTCTCGATTAGACGTTAGATGAAAATATCAAAAGGATGGTAATCGATATGATTCAACCACACTTCAAAGAGGATGGTTAGTTTGAACTTTCCTTGTGTGATTGAGACTTTTATTTGGTAGCGTAAATATATTGAATTCGAGTAATACAGTTAATACTTCTTCCATTGCCGGATAAGTGTACGTTATAAAAATGCACAAAGTTTTAAAAAATATCACTAAAGAGGTGTTTCTTTTTCATTTAATGAGTGAGTCAGATCATTTGTTTCATTCTATGGGGAGTTCCACTAAAAAAAATCTCTCTCTGTCTCAATTAAGTCCCAAATGATTTTTTTAGAACAAGTGAATTTAGCTAATGAGTGATGAGTACAAATTTGGGGTGTGTTTGTTGTAGTCGTCATATGGATTTCAATGAATGCTCGAGTACAATGCAAGACAAATGACAAAAGTAATAACGAGAGGGAATACGACCAGAGGCGGAGACACGAGGTGGGCAGGGTGGGCACGTGCCCCCTTAGTGAAAAAAAATTATAATGTAAAATTTTTAAAGTATCCGGCAATTTCTGTAATTTGCCCCCCTAAAGAACTGATTTTAATGTAGTTTCTAAAAGTTATCAAAGTTTGCCCCCTCGACCATAACTTTCTGGCTTCACCCCCCCTGAATACGACTGAGGATCTTTGGACTTGATTATAATTAAGACGAATGTGAACAATAACATAAATCATTTTCATATCTAAGCATGGTTGAAATATGAAAACTATCTTAACTCTTAAGATTGGGTGCAGATCGCTATCGCTAACTCAGTGACAAATTACTTTTTCACTTCATCATCAACATTGAGAAAAGTTCAATACGAAACAACATTTATCTAAAGAACAAATAACAAGATCTCAACCATCCATCTATTTTAAATCTAAAAGTCTACATTAATTCTTATTTTAATATAATTAATTATTGAAGGGCACTTTTGTCATATCATTTAAAACTAAACACATCTCTCTCACTCTCACCCACTCACCCCAAAAAACAAACTCAAACACTGACTATCGGATTGATGACGTCAGAGACGAGCTCTTCTCAATGGCCAGATCCGTCCAATGAATAAAATGAACAACAAACTGAACAGATTCTGTTATTCTGTTATTGATTTACACACAGTGAGTGTGTGTTTGATCCAGATATACGGTGTCATCTTTCCTGCGACAGTTGTGATAATTAGTTTGTGGTGATATATATATTTACAGTGATGAGTAACGGTGTTAGTGGCGGTGGCGGTGGTTCGCCGTACCGGAGACATAAGAATGATGTCGAATCGTCCGGTGGAGGCGATTTAGAGGAGGATTATGATTCGGTTAACGATCCGTTTGATATTGTCAGGACGAAGAATACGTCGGTTGACCGCCTTAAAAGATGGAGGGTAATTGTTTACCGTTTTAAGTCTCGTTGCGTTTTTATCGTGTTTGTTTAGTGTAATGTAGATGTAGTGATGCTTACTAATGAAATGTTGATAAGTTGATTGAATTTCGCTGCGTTATCGTGTTAGTTAAGCGTAATGTAGATATCCTGCTTATTAATGAGTTTTATGTTAGTCTAATGGAATGTTGATAAGTTTGTGATATTGATTGAATTACGTTACGTTTTACGTGTTTCGGTACTGTGAATATCGTGATTGTTTAGAGATTTAGTGATGTAATATTTAAAAAATGGAGTAAATTACTTAAATGAACCATAACAAGTATCTGTTTACAAAAATAAACCTCGCTCACATTTTTTACGAAAATGAACTTTTGCATATGATTCGTTAGATTTAGTTAATGACAACTTTTGAACCGTACATGTGTCTCTCATTTTTCTAGGCGAGGTGGTGAGCGAGGTGGTGGGTGTGAAGAGCTGGGGTGAGGTAGCTGGCGAGGTGGTGGAGCTGTGGCGAGGTGGCTGGCGAGGTGGTGGAGCTGTGGCGAGATGGTGGGCGAGCTAGGGAGTGTTGGCGCGAGGTGGTGGGCGAGCTGGGGAGTGATGGGCGAGCTGAAGAGCTGTTAGGCGAGGTGGAGGGCGAGGTGAAGAGCTACTGGGCGAGGTGGAGGGCAAGGTGGTGGGCGAGCTGGGGAAAGTGAAGAGTGCTCGTTTTGGTTATGGTGGTGTGTACATGAGTGTGTTTTAATTCACACTGAACAAGACGATAGTAATTTGGGTTGGTAAAGTTTCACATGGTCAATAGTATTTTATGATATAGGCATAGACTAGCAGCTAGAAAAGTAGTAAAGTGAATTGTATTGGATGAAAATGTAAAAGCATCCCACTACAATCCAATAATAATAATCACCTAAAAGTGTATATGTACTAGTATTTTATATTGCTGCAAAACTACAAAGTAGTATACATTCAACACTATATGACAGTAACATATTCAACAGTATATAGACAACAATATATGAAAAGTATGATTACGACGTATTGTGTTCATTTTGGTAAAATATAGGAAAAAGGTTTCAATCCGTAAAATCACTCTATATAATGATCATTTAGGTAATTAGTTTTAAAAAATGGGTGTTGCAACATAGGGCAAAAAAACTTTGATATGTTGCAAGTTGACTTTGGATATGTTGGGGAAAGAGTCATTGTAATATTTAAAAAATGGGTGTTTCATGTTTATGGAAGATGAATGCATATATAACGTTTTGCGTGGATTCTTACCTTAGTTAGCAAGTGTAGACAGGTTTAAAAATAGTTGTTTGGGATTGAAGCCTTGGAATCTACATAGATGCTAATAATTTTTAGAGTTACGTTCTGTTTATATGAAAGTTGACGACTGAAGTTTTGATGTCGTGTGTTACTTCTACAGATTTGTCGTAGTGTTCCATATACACTCACAATAGCAAAGAAGGATCTAGATGATGAAGAAGAAGGTAGGAATAATGAATCCCATGTGATGCACTAAAGAATCTCATGGGATTCACAATGAATCCCTTGAGATTCATACTGAATCCTTTGTGATTTATCGATAAGATAAATCATACAGAATCCTGTAGGATTTCTTTACGAATCCCATGGGATTTCTTTACGAATCCCGTGGGATCTTTCTGGACGGAAATTAAAAAAAAAAAAAAAAAAAAAAAAACGTCTTTTACGAATCCTGGGGATTCTTTACGAATCCCGTGAGATTTTTCTGGAGGAAATTTTGAAAAAAATCTCCGTTACGAATCCCATGGGGATTTTTCTGGCGGAAATTTGGAAAAAAAAAAAAAAAAAAAAAAAAAAAACCATCTTTTACGAATCCTGTGGGATTTCTTTACAAATCCCGTGGGATTTTTTTTGACCGGAATTTGAAAAAAAAAAAAAAAATCGTCTTTTTACGAATCCCGTGGGATTTCTGGATGGAAATTTGAAAAAAAAAAATCGTCTTTTACGAATCCAGTGGGATTTTTCTGGGACGGAATTTTGAAAAAAAAGTTCGTCAAAAGTATATAACAATGCATATCTATAGAAAGATAATTTTTTTCTCGTCGCGATGGTGTATTTTTCGTAGCTTGAAGATTTACCGTTTGCAAGATATGTTGTTTTTTAAAAAAAGGTAGAAAGTGGGTTTTTATATTAAATGAGCTAAAATGCCAATTTTGCCCTCCCTTTGTTATTTTTTGATTTGATCTTAGTCATTAGATGAAAGGTGGATAGATGGTTGAGATTGACTTATTTGTTTTTTAAGTGATACTTGTTTTGCATAGATCTCACCTCCATCAACATTATCATCAACAAGTTGTAAGTTGACGGAAAATTCACAGTTAAAGCTTTGTCGAAGATTGTGGACGAAAAATTTTTGAATGTGGAAAGTGGCGCTCGTGCTACTTTATGGAATAATTGGGTGCCTAAGAAAGTGAATGTTTTTATATGGAGAGCCTTAAAAGGAAGACTTCCGGTTCGCGAGGAGCTTGACAAAAGAGGTATTGACTTAGATTCAGTGTTGTGTCCATGTTGCAACAGTGTGGTGGAGTCATGTAACCACTGTTTGGTTTTATGTAATTTTGCTATGAGTGTTTGGGAAAAAGTTTTTAGTTGGTGGAAGATTAGGAGTCTTAACGTTTTCTCCATTGAGGAACTATTCTCATCAGGGGGTAATTATAGGTGATGTTTGAATATAAAATACATATGAATCAAATAAACGCAGCGGAAAACATCACCAACAAGGATCTCATATAGCCATATGATCAATAAACAAATAAACACATAAGTTATACCTTTGTAGCGTGATCGGTAGCAACGAATGGAGACCTTCACCAACGTTAGTAATTCACCAACAATACCCAAGTGACCAAAGTAGATCACCTCTATGTGTTAGTCCACACTACACCTCACCGTATACCCCTTGGATGCTAGTCCTTAACCACGTAATCACGGATTAGCCTTTGAATAAACAAGATTCAAAGGAAGAGATCAAGAAAACAAAAACCCTAGATGGGATGTTTTGTTTTGCTGTACCTTTTGGGAGAGAGTGGGGAAGAGGTTATGGTAAGTGGTTGAATGAAATTAGGAGATAATCCCTCTAATATCTTTGACCAAATTTCAAACACACCCTCCCTTTGGATCTCCTTCATGGCCGGCCATATTGGGCTAGAATGGGCCTCCCCATTTGTTTTTCTAGTCTAATAGATTTAGTACTTTACTTAGTCATTAGAAGCCCAATAGCAATCCCGAGTTACGTAAGCTTATTTTTATGTCGTAAGTACAATAAACACGACATAAAAGAAGTACCTAAGTGTATATGTGTGTGACCCCATAGGCTCACATATGTCTAGCCATATAATTAGTTATTATGACACGAGCATACTCCAACAGTAATGTTGTCATCCCTAACAATGTGTCTCGCTTATGGCAAGTGGTGATTTGGACGTCCGGTTATTACATATGGAAAGCTAGAAATGAGAGAGTGTTTAAAAGAAAAGTATCATGTATAAATAAAATAGTTCAAGACATGCAACTTAAAAGTTATGAGTGGGTTACGAGAAGAGCAAGAAAGAAGGGATGTGATGACTGGCAACGGTGGCTACAAGATCCCATCAAATGTCGCATTCTTCAGTAATATGGATGTGTTGTATGCATTTTTTGTAGTAGTACAGTGAGTTTGTCTGCAATTCGTGGCTATAGGGATACCATTTGCAGCTGATTGTTTCTATTGTTTCTGATGTTTGGGTTATGTCTGCAAGTTGGTTCAGTTCGTCTACTAGCTCAGTTGGTTCAGAAGTTCTTATTGTGTATGAGTTTGGTTTGCTTTGGCAGCAAGTGGAATTTGTTGTCCAATATTGCATTTGAGAAGTTTATTCTCATGTGGGATGATGGCTCTGGTATCTTTTGGAGTCATTGGTTTTATATGTTTGTTTTGTTTGTCTTTGGGTGTCATCCTCTTTTAATCATTTTGTTAATTGAGGTGGGATGACTCGATTGTATTTTGTTTCCTTTTTTGTTTTTTAATAAAATGTTGCCTAAAAAAAAACCACCGACTTTACTATCCAAACATATTCTACTTATAAGCCGACTTCTCCTTTTTCTCAACAATAACGCATTGGAAGAGAGGGAGGGTATTGGTTGGACGCAAGGGCGGAGCTACATGAAAACTAAAGAGGGTGGTGGCCTTCCTAGAACTTCTTGTAGTATTGTAACTTTCATGCTTTTTATGTGTAAAAACAATATAGTTTAGCTCTTGACCCTCTCATTATATAAAGATTGTATCGATAGTCTTCCCAAAATATTTGGTGTAGCTCCGCCACTAGGTGGACGTGTCTTAAATGATCACCGACGCTATAAAACTTAAGACATAAGGAATAGCTTGATATTTTATAATCTTGCCGCAACATCCCAATATTCTTTATTATCCTCAAGAGAAGACAGCATTGAATGTTGATATCCCATGCATAATACCAAAACAAAACCGTTAACAGAAAAAACCAAAACAAAATACGGCCAAATGTTTTAATACAAATAATAATTTATAAAACATTCCAATGGGTGGTCAGTTTCACCACTTTCTGTTAAAACCTTCTTTTCCCACCTTTCACTCACTCACTAAAACACATACTAAAAAAACACACACCTTCTAGAAACAATACAACTTTATTATATATAAGCTCCACTATCCTCTTCATACTCACTCCATCTTTATTCCTACTTTTTATAACTTCNATCGAGTACAATGCAAGACAAATGACAAAAGTAATAACAAGAGGGAATACGACCAGAGGCGGAGACACGAGGTGGGCAGGGTGGGCACGTGCCCCCTTAGTGAAAAAAATTATAATGTAAAATTTTTAAAATATCCGGCAATTTCTGTAATTTGCCCCCCTAAAGAACTGATTTTAGTGTAGTTTCTAAAAGTTATCAAAGTTTGCCCCTTCGATCATAACTTTTTGGCTTCACCCCCCCCCTAATACGACTGAGGATCTTTGGACTTGAGTATAATTAAGACGAATGTGAACAATAACATAAATCATTTTCATATCTAAGCATGGTTGAAATATGAAAACTATCTTAACTCTTAAGATTGGGTGCAGATCGCTATCGCTAACTCAGTGACAAATTACTTTTTCACTTCATCATCAACATTATCATCAACAAGTTGTAATAAAACCACCGACTTTACTATCCAAACATATTCTACTTATAAGCCGACTTCTCCTTTTTCAGGGGGAGGGTATTGGTTGGACGCAAGAGCGGAGCTACATGAAAACTAAAGAGGGTGGTGGCCTTCCTAAAACTTCTTGTAGCATTGTACTTTTCATGCTTTTTATGTGTAAAAACAATATAGTTTAGCTCTTGACCCTCTCATTATATAAAGATTGTATCGATGGTCTTCTCAAAATATTTGGTGTAGCTCCGCCACTAGGTGGACGTGTCTTAAATGATCACCGACGCTATAAAACTTAAGACATAAGGAATAGCTTGATATTTTATAATCTTGCCGCAACATCCCAATATTCTTTATTATCCTCAAGAGAAGACAGCATTGAATGTTGATATCCCATGCATAATACCAAAACAAAACCGTTAACAGAAAAAACCAAAACAAAATACGGCCAAATGTTTTAATACAAATAATAATTTATAAACATTCCAATGGGTGGTCAGTTTCACCACTTTCTGTTAAAACCTTCTTTTCCCACCTTTCACTCACTCACTAAAACACATACTAAAAAAACACACACCTTCTAGAAACAAATACAACTTTATTATATAAGCTCCACTATCCTCTTCATACTCACATCATCTTTATTCCTACTTTTTATAACTTCACATTCACTTGTTCAATCATTTTTATACCATTTATGGACCTTATTCCTGGTCTACCCGATGATATCGGGTTCGAATGCTTAGCTCGGGTTCCATACACACATTTTCCTAATGCAACTTTTGTGTGCCGGGGCTGGAAGTCTGAACTCGGACTTCCAGCATTCCAGCACCACCGAAAACACGCTGGTTTAAGCCAGCGTGTTATAATAATGGTGCAGTCTAAAGTAGACCCAGCCCGGAAATACGGGCTGAGAAAGTATTCAGCTGCACCTGTTTATAGGTTGACAGTTTTTGAACCGGGTCGGGTCGGTGGTCCGGGTTGCCGCCCATACCCGGGTTCTCAAACGGGTTACCGCTTTTTTGTCAAGTGGTACCCGTTGGGTATAATCTTGTGGTGATGGGTGGGTTGGATACGGATAATTGGGAAGCGAGAAATTTTGTTTTTGTTTATAGTTTCTTGTCTGCCACGTGGCGGCGTGGGCCCGACATGCCCGGGTGTACGAGGTCGTTTTTCGGGTGTGCCTCAGATAATGTTGGGAAAGTGTTTGTGGCGGGCGGACATGATAACGAGAAAAATGCCCTTCGGTCAGGGTGGGTGTATGACGTGGCAGATGACGTGTGGGCCCCACTGCCTGACATGGTAGAAGAGCGTGACGAGTGTAAAGGTGTTTTCCACCGTGGCAGGTTTTACGTGATTGGTGGATATAATACTTTAATGCAAGGGCAATTTGGGAAAAGCGCGGAGTGTTTTGATTTGTCCACGTGGCGGTGGGAGACGATGGACGGATTGTTGGGAGACGACACGTGTCCGAGGACTTGCGTGGCGGGCGGTGATGGAGTGATGTACATGTATCAGGATGGCGCGGTTGTGGCTTTGGACCATTCGTTTAGAATGAGGTTACCTAGTGATATGGATAGTGTGCCTTGTTTGATCGAATGTGACGGGCGATTGTTGGCCGTTGGATCAGTTGGTTTTGGTGGGCGGCATGGGGTTTACGAGCTGGATTTGAAGAGGTCGACGTGGACGAAAGTTGAGGTACCTGAGGAATACTCGGGCCATGTTCAATCTGGTTGCTGTTTGGAGTTATGAATGTTTGGAAACATATGGAATTGTTTTTACCTGCATCTTGGATTTTTTGTTTTAAAAATGTAAATATATTTTTTGTTTTGTACTAAAAAGTATCTAACCGAAAACTGCCTCAGTAAGGTGATAACCTGATATGCGGCACCTCCGCACCTACTTGGTCCATGAAAAAGAGTGTATGAGTCGTATGACGCCGGGATACCAAATACCAATTCTCTGAGACTATGTTCTCACTGAACAATCATGCAGCTAAGTTCATGGAGATACAAGGCAGAACAAATGGGACTTAGCGACAGCTCAAAAACTACTACAAAGATACAACCTGAAAGTATGTCGTAACCAGAAATGTAGTATCTGATGACAACGCGCAGATTTGTAGAATCCTTAACTTTGGTGCCTTGCTACAAGTTAAATAGCCGAAAGTTCAACGTTTTTTCATGACCCTTGCTGCTTGTTGTTGCTAGCATACAAGACTATATATTTAAGGAACTTACATATAAGTAAGTATATCGCAAATTTCCACCACTTTATCTCCTAACTAAGCTACTACCACGCTATATAGTTGTATGCACTAAAAACAAGTCGGCTAATCTTAGTATCTTACACTTTATTGTTATTTTTAAGTGTGAATCAAACTTTTCTCCAATACATATGCTGATATGCCTACAGGGCCTGGACATTAAGCGAAATTGGGCCTGTGTTGACAAATTATGAAATTCTTCCAAATAGTTTTCTTTAATTTTCATGCTAAATCCACAACTTAATTCTTTGTATTTTGAGTTTTACTGCATTGCCTACTATATGTTTTTTAGGACAACTATTTACACACCTATGCTTAAACTCAGATTTTTATTTTTATTTTATTTTTTTTTAGAACGGCTTGTTAGTTGTTAGTGGTTCAGGTAGCAGTGACATCCAATTGGGCAGTATGCTCTTTTAATTGAGCTCTTTAAGTTGAAAATATTGTATTTAATTTGTGTGTTAGTTCATTTGAGATACAAACTTTTCTGTCGATATAACCTCTATTGCAATTTGCATGAAATGATATTAGTCGAATTCCATTTGATTTTTTTTCGAATCGAGTGATATTAGTTGATAAAAATGTAGCTTCTGCTTAAAAAAATCTAAATATTTTCAAAAAAGTTTTCAAAATCTCAGTAGAAGTTCTTGTCAAACAGTAGCAAAACAACGAATTAACAATAACGAGAATGGCAGCGGTCCGCCGCGTTGCGGGCGGGCCTATTTTTCGGCCGAACATAAATAAAGTAGAAATTTATGTTCACTAACAGTCTCATGTCGTTTCGGTGAACCACCAAAACCCACCAAGTGAACTTCATGAAAGCAACAAATATATACAATCTTAAGGAAAAATATATATAAGATACTCGCTTCATGATATCAGATCCAATGCTCTCATACATATGTGCATAAGCTAATTCAAACTGCTAATAGTATTATGCATAAAACAAAAATGTACAGATGCAAGATCGCATATATGAGACATTGCTAAATCATTTTATTTAAGGTAGTTGATTGCAATCTCCTAGATGGATCAGACAAAAATGCCTTGCTAACTTTGGCGCGATGCTGCTGGTGTGACTCTCAGTCCATCGGCTGTTGTTGCAGACCAGGGCTGTCAATCAGGTACCCTAAAATGACAGCAACATAAGATAATGAATAAGAGGGCAGCTGAGAACATATGAAGATTTTAGAACGCGTTGTCTTAATATCGGTAGCAACCTGTGTATGTCTAGTCGAATCTTCTTTCGCAAATGGTAATGCTATTTGTTGTTTGCAAACCTTCAAGTAACAGTCCGTGGAGGATAACGGTGCTTCATCATGTCCGTCTACCATGCCCGGTGCAGGATGGTTTGGATCAGCAATAAAATAAGTGTTAAATGTTTCATTTGAGTAACGAATACAGTTGTGAGAGGGCTTATTACCTGTACACAAATCCTTTTGTTAATGAGTAATTTATCTTCGATCATCCTCCTCATGTCTGGTCTACTTCGGTGTAACTTGCTGCTATTGCATCGACCGATCACGACCTCCTGCGTTGGTATCGTAGTTTCAATTGTACTACAAAGAAAAAAGTTTGGAAAACGAATACAAATTTCTGTAACTGAAAAGCATTCATGCCTCATTTTTTGGACATTATGACAGCAGGGAAAAATATATCTAAATAAAAGGAGCGTAATAAATTTGTGCATTTTAACATCAAATATATTCAGCTTCAAACTTATCTCCTGCGTGAAGTTATTCATACACGTAAACTTGTGAACAAAGTAGCAAACACGAAAACTAACCTGCCTAGTTGCCCTCTGTTATCTCAAGTCAATCTTGAAGTCATTGTTCAATAGCTTCTCGTTGTTCACTGTGATGGCTGTGTGATGCTACCAGGAAAATGCAACCGCAGCTGCAAGCGTTAATAGGAAATCAATACACGTCGCTGAGAGAACCATAAAAACAGTATGATCATACATAGAAACACAAATCATATCATTATAAACATCGCGGAAAACCTAGGTCGGCAGCTGAATTTGTATTTGCCATTTTTTAGCTGCAAGCATCATCACAATGGCAAGTCCCATTGTCCGTTTTTCACTTATTGCCTGTTCAGTCACCTCCAATTGTGCAGGGAAAATATAAACTATTGAAAAAGGTGGTTATTGAATTAAAAGTACAAAGGAGATGAAAAAAATATAACCTCTGATATATTTATCAGAAGTAGGCGCCTCTGTCTTTTATCTGTGATATTAGTGAAGGCGTTTGGTTCTCGTGTTCAGTTAGGTACTAATTGTATGCTTGAGTAGAATGCCTTTTTAGGTATATTTTTCGAAACAGTACCCATCTTGTTGGTTCTTTCTTT